>SEYY01020809.1:87500-90000 GCA_009176605.1 Armadillidium nasatum | reverse complement strand
TCTCTCTCTCTCTCTCTCTCTCTCTCTCTCTCTCTCTCTCTCTCTCTCTCTCTCTCTCTCTCTCTCTCTCTCTCTCTCTCTCTCTCTCTCTCGGGTAATATTTCATTTCCATATTCATATAGTATTTAAATTAATATTCTTAAATCCATTTAAAAAATATTTAATTATTGATATACATGTAATATATCAAAGGTTATATATTTGCATTATATGTATTTATAAATATTATTTATATATTCATATTATATAATGATATTTCTATTTATATTCAATTATCATGTTAATGAATATTTTTTTGCAAAACTTACTGAAGAGTTGGCAAATAATAAAACTATTTTACATATAAAAAAAGTGCCAGATATATATATATATATATATATATATATATATATATATATATATATATATATATATATATATATATATATATATATATATATATATATATATATATATATATATATATATATATATATATATATATATATATATATATATGTGCGTGCATGCCTGTGTGTATGTGTGTGACTTTTTTTAAGGTTTTCATCACAAACTCACGGGCGAAGCCTCTTTGATAGGATAAGCCTTGGTTGAGAGCTTAGACCATGAAAAGATCGAATCTTAATGCAATCTGACTTTCCGTCAGTGGAAGTGTTTTAGAGAGTGAGAGAGATGGATATACTTTGCATTCACGTAATAATGTCCATTTGTTCTATGTATCGACTAGGATTGTCAGAACGAAGCATTTTCCCGCTGTCCACTCTTTATCTTTGTTTAAAACGTTTATTTACCACTGAACCACGCCAAGAAGAAGAAACTGTTTGCCGCACTACATCGCTCAAAACTGTTGCGCCTGACTTTAGTATTAACTATATATAATCTAAAAATGAAAGAATACTACCACAATAGAAGGAAAATAATGAACTAAAACATATAAAATAAACTTGAAGTATATATATATATATATATATATATATATATATATATATATATATATATATATATATATATATATATATATATATATATATATATATATATATATATATATATATATATATATATATATATATATATATATATATATATATATATATATATATATATATATATATATATATATATATATATATATATATATATATATATATATATATATATATATATATATATATATATATAGTATATATATATATATATATATATATATATATATATATATATATATATATATATATATATATATATATATATATATATATATATATATATATATATATATATATATATATATATATTATAATGCTTGTAACATAACATTATTACACCTAAATTATTCATATATTGTTATTGGTATTTAAATTCAAGTGGAATTTGTAGACGTTCCAAGATACACCAAACTCCTATGCCCTATCATAACCATGAAAGTATTTAAACAAATGATGCTTAATAAGCGAACTAATAGGCGAAGTAATAGGCAATTTCAATGAGGCTATTATGCTTCTCTCTTCCGTAACATTAATGCAATTTTATTCAGCACGTGCTTTACCGCAAGACTTAGTAAGGCATATTTGGCCGATTATCGATTATAATCGCACGCTCCTACCATTTAACAAGAATGACTTCTCTCTCTTCTGTTGAATGAAGTCTACCACTTGAGATAATCTGACAAAGAAGGGGATAGATTTATAATTATAATGAGGGAGGGAGGGAGGGAATCTTAATACAGAGAGTAGAGGAAGAAAAGAATCGGTGAGGGGAGAGAGAGAGAGAGAGAGAGAGAGAGAGAGAGAGAGAGAGAGAGAATTTGAAATTTGGGACGTATAAAAATAGAAGGGAAAGAAATAATTAAAAAAAAAAGATAAATCTTTATTTTAAATTTTTTTTAAAAAAGTTAAAATAAAACTTAAAATAAAAAAAATGAACCTATTTAAGAGTAAGAGGTAACAAAGTCTAGTTATTTCAGATCAATTTTATGAAAGTGTGTCTGTGTGTGTTTATATACATGTGTGTGTGTATGTGTGTGTAAATGTGAGCGTAAAAAATAAAAAATGTTTACACTATTCTGCAGTAAGTTGATAAATAATTAAATAGAGTTGGAAATTAAAACTCAAGAATAACAAGAAAATGTCTTCCTCTTTTTTTTTTTTTCTTTTTTATTTTTTTGAAAGTGAAATTTGAAATTGATAAAACGACAATCAAATAAAATTAAATTAAAACTTAAAGGACAAACTAATTAAAAAAGTTAAAGTACCTTATTGGCAGAGGAATTGTTTTGCGCGGTTTAGGGAAAAAAAAAATTGGCAAAAAAATGTCAAAAAAAACAAAAAAAACGATTTTTAACACTGCTTTCCAAAACTCACTTAAAAACCAGTGGTTTTTCTTCTATCACATTTTTTCAACTTCCCTCCACTACTTAATTTTTTCCTTCCTATTCTTCCTATTTTTTTTTTTTTTTTTTTTTTTTTTGTGTGAGTTTTTTTCATTCTGTCTAAAGAGT
>SEYY01020809.1:70000-80000 GCA_009176605.1 Armadillidium nasatum | reverse complement strand
TCTCATCAAAGTAGGAGTTATGGGACAAAAGAGCTCAAATGCAGTGGCCGTTGTAATAGAAGTAGCTAAAAGTAAGCTGTGCACTTGTTTGGCAGCTGTCTAGAGATGATTTCAAGATTTGGAGATTGTTTGAAGATCTAGAAATGGTTTGAAGATCTAGAATAATTTGACGATCTGTAGATGGTTTGAAGACTAAGAGATTGTTTGACAACCTAGATATGGTTTGACGATCTAGAGAGGGTTTGATGATCTAAAGATGGTTTAACGATCTAGAGATAGTTTGATGTATCTAGAGATGGTTTGATGATCTAGAAATGGTTTGAAGATGTAGATATGGTTTGAAGATCTACAGATAGTCAATAGAGGTAGAGTTGTGAAGTCAGTAAATTGTCCCAATTCCCTCATCTCAAAAAAGCTTTAACTCCACATCTACAGTTCTCTACTCTAGTTTCGACTCTGCAATTCAGAATAGATATAGCAAATAAAAACTACACTGCAAAAATTGTCCTAACGAATCGTTGAGACAAGTCACAACTGTCACAAAAAGGTTTTCAGATATTTTCCTATTAAAAAATAAATCGGTGAAGCGACTTTCTTATGCTTAACATGCCTTTTCTCTATGGAAAATTTTACTGTGACATTTTTACCACTTGTCCCAATTATTCGTTAGGACAATTTTTGCATTGTACAGATGAGTTAAGTCGTTGCTTGACAACAGATCTGGAATTATATAGTTGAAACTTCAAAAGATTCCAAATAAGTGTTTGCGAGAAGGACAGCACAGTGGTGGTGAACACAGCCCAACGTTCTCCACTGAAAGATGATTTAGTGTAAACACAGAAAGATGAAACATTTTAGGGTATTCTGTCCAAGTGCTTTAGATCCAGAGTTTTTGATAAGAACAAGATATTAGACCGAATGGAAGAGGGGTAGTGTTCATCAATTTGTAAGTTAGAATACAAATAGCGAATAAAGAAGAAATTAACGAAGAAAGATGATAAACTCTACATCAGGGAAAATGATTATGATCAAGCGAATACCTTTTTCCAGGTAAGAGGAACCCCTTTTATTAGTGAAAGAGGGGTAGTGTTCAACAATTTGTAAGTTAGAATAACAAATAACATATAAAGAAGAAATTAACTAAGAAAGATGATAAACTCTGCATCAGTGTCACTTTAAGTAAGATATATTGTCTAGGAGCTCTAGGAGCTCTTGAACACGAGCATCGAAGGAGAATAAAGGCAAAAGTTAAGAGGAAGAGAGTTAGTGTTCAACTATGTGGGGGTTACATCTCGAATGTTTCAGAATAATTATCATAAAATAGAATTATTATTATTATATTATTATTATTATTATTATTATTATTATTATTATTATTATTATTATTATTATTATTATTATTATTATTATCTCATCAATCTATAAATTTTTATAAAAGAATCATTACAGCTCCATCTCTCTCTCTCTCTCTCTCTCTCTCTCTCTCTCTCTCTCTCTCTCTCTCTCTCTCTCTCTCTCTCTCTCTCTCTCTCTCTCTCTCTCTCTCTCTTCGTTAACAATTTCCTCTATAGGGAGAATAGAAAGAGAGGAAAAGCTATAAGAAAAATTCCAATTTTTATATTTGGAGGGAGATGGGGGATGGTATTAAAAGCAAAATTCTCTTTCCCTTCCCCATGTTTTTTTTTTCTCTTTTCTTTCTTAATTGCCTCTCCGGAGAAAATATTCCTTCATTAAAAAAAAAAAAGAGAAAATGATTATGATCATGCGAATACCTTTTTTCAAAAACATTAAAATTACTTCAGGTAAGAGGAACCCCTTTTATTAGTGGATATTATCGCACATTTAGTGGTGAGTAGCCTTTTTTTTATGGGTAAGAGAGGCTCGTGGTGAAAATTAATGTTAGGGGGTGACTAATTTTTTTTTTTTGGGAGTGTTATGAAATACTTTATTAGTTAGGTAGGAGTTGGATACCATGCGAATGGTTAATATTTATAGCTATGAAATAGGTGGTTGCATGAGTGGTGACTAGTCTTTCTTTTAAAGGGAAGATATATTCTTGCATTAGTCGTAATTAGTCATAAATACTCTAATAAGAGTTAGTTATTTTTTTATTATAACTTTATAGGTAAATTATTCTAACCTTACTTGACGATCACCACCAGCGTTTAATAGATATAAGAATGAGAGGATTTTTTTTTTTTTTTTTTTTTTTTTGAGAGAGAGAGAGAGAGAGAGAGAGAGAGAGAGAGAGAGAGAGAGAGAGAGAGAGAGAGAGAGAGAGAGAGAGAGAGATTATCCACATGAATGTGGTGATTAGTCACAATTTAGAAAAAGTTAATTGTTCCTATTGCTATTATAGTTATGAAAAATATGCAAATATATTTAATATTACAATTAATAATAATAACAATAAAATTATTATTTTATTATTATCATTATATTATTATTATTATTATTATTATTATTATTATTATTATTATTATTATTATTATTATTATTATTATTATTATTAGAGGAAAAATATATGCAAATGTAATTACCAAAGGAAAAAGAAATCGATGTAGTGTGCAAATAATGCATTAAATAAAGCTTTAATTAAAATGGAAAATAATCTTCAGATATATTGTAATCCCATAAAGAAAATTGTGCCTTTAATAGCTTTTAATCGATTTTATGGTACGTAAAAATCAGAGTTGCAAAGTCGGAAGAAAAATGTTCGACTCCGACTTACGACTCCCAGGATTCCCCGACTCCCCAACTCCCCGATTGCCCGACTCATCGGGTCTTGACTCCTTGCTCCTGATTCTTGATTCTTGATTCTTGATTCTTGATTCTTGATTCTTGACTCTTGATTCCTGACTTCCCAACTTCCCGACTTCCAACTTCCGAATCCCCGACTCCCCGACTCCTGACTCCCGACTTACGACTTACGACTTATGACTTTCCGACCCTGACTCCCGACTCCCGACTCCCGACTCCCGACTCCCGACTCCCGACTCCCGACTCCCTACTCCCGACTTATGACTTTCCGACCCTGATTCCCGACTCCCGACTCCCGACTCTCGACTCCCAACTTATGACTTTCCGACCCCGATCCCGACCCCGACCCCGACCCCGACCCGACCCGACCCGACCCCGACCCCCCGACCCCGACTCCCCGACTCCCGACTCCCGACTCCCGACTCCCGACTCCCGACTCCCCGACTCCCCGACTCCCCGACAACCCGATTTCCAGACTCCCCGATTCACGATTCCCGACTAACGACTCATACTCCCGACTCCCCACTCCGCAACCCTGATAAAAATAGTTGCAAAAGTTAAATCAGTAATACTTATATCAATATAAAATCGATACATTGTGCATACAATAACAATTGCAAATCATATATCGATATTTAATGAGATATCAAAATTGAGTCGGCATCTCTTACCTAAAAATAAAATTATAAATTAGATATCGATATTATAAATTATTTAAAGGAAAAACCATCGATATATTAATTACCTATAATACCTTACTTTAAATTAGAGTTTCAAATATTTTATCGAAATGAAATTTTATAACAAATAAAACATTGATATATCATACCTAAAGATAAAGTTGTAGATTGAATATCGATATTATAAATATTAATGGAAAAATCATTATGCCATACCTAAAGAAAGAGTGTAGATTGAATATCGATATTATAAATATTAATTGAAAAATCATTATATTATCGATATATCTCAAATATTGGAGTTGTAAATCATGCATCGATATAACATAAAGCTTGAAAGATTTATCAATATTATATCGATATTTATTATTTAAACATAAAGTTATAGATTTGATATCGATCTTATAAATAATTTATAGGAGATATCAAGATATCGATATATTAATTATCGAACTTAAAATGAAAATATTTAAACTTATTAACCGATTTAATTAATTTGAAAAGAAAGATAAAATAAATATTATACGAATAATAATAATAATAATAATAATAATAATAATAATAATAATAATAATAATAATAATAATAATAATAATAATAATAATAATAATAATAATAATAATAATAATAATAATAATAATAATAATAATAATAATAATAATAATAATAATAATAATAATAAAAATAATAAAAATGATAATTAAAGTAAATTTAATAGTTTTTAATTGATATATCTTACAAAAATCGAGAGCTGTACATTGAATGTCGATATCATAAATAATTTAAATAATCCAAAGTAAAGTTATAATATTTATTATTTATTATTATATTATTATTATTATTAATTATTATTATTAATTATTATTTTATTATTTAATATTATTATTTTATTGTTATTATATTATTATTATTATTATTATTTTATTATTATTTTTATTATTATTATTATTATTATTAAAATATATATATTAAATACATTATATATTATTATTATTATTATTATTATTATTATTTATTATTATTATTATTATTATTATTATTATTATTATTATATTATTATTATTATTATTATTTATTATTATTATTATTATTATTATTATTATTATTATTATTATTATTATTATTATTATTATAAAAATGTTATGTATTTGATTATCCATGTATTATTATAATTATTATTTTAAAAATGTTATATATTTTTTATTATTCATTTTATTATTATTATTATTTATTATTATATTATTATTATTATTATTATTATTATTATTATTATTATTATTATTATTATTATTATTATTATTATTATTATTATTATTATTATTATTATTATTATTATTATTATTATTATTATTTTTATTATCGTTATCATTATTATTAATAATAATATTATTATTATTATTACTGCTGATTAAAGAGAGGTGGCGCATTTCTGAGAAAAGGTTCAACTGTTGGTTTAACACAATTGTCTCCTTCGAACCCCAGTCATTAATTGTATAATATAGATCTTAAATATAATTAATATAAAACCAATTTGTAGAAAATTAATAAATTTACTTTAAATTATGTTAAATTATATTAACTGTAATTATAATTTAATTATAATATAATTTATAATTATAAATGATAATTATAATGTAATTATAATACAAATTATAAATATAATTATTATAATTTTATTATAATTATAATTATATTTACAATTATAATTTAATTATAATATAAAAGAACATGAATTAAAAAGAGAAAATTTAAATTAGTAATCATGGATTTAGAATAAATAAATACTACATGATTACTAATAATAATAATGATTATTAGTAACATTATTATTATAATTATAAATTTTATTAGGTTAATATTTATAATGTAATATAATAATATTATTGATACTACTGCTATAATGTTTGTTAATTCTAGATCTGTTGCTGATAATAATTCTGATTCTAGTATAAATAATAATTAAAATAACAATAAATATAAAAATAATGTAATAAATTAGAAGTAATTATTATAATTTCATTTCATTTTCATTTCTATATTTTATTCAGAAGTACAATTATAATTTTACAATGTTTCAGTAGGTCCTATTCTACTAATACAATATTGCTCTGAAAATGGGCTTCTAAGGGGATACATATTGGTTTCCATAGAGCCCCAAGTTTAGTTTTAGTTCATCAATTTATTTTAATAACCATTAAAATATAAATATGATGAATATAATATAAAGAGCAATAATAAGTATGTTAATCATAATGCATAAAGTAATAAAGTAATAATAACAATAATTAGAACAAAACTAATACTAACAAGAATTGTCGTCATGAAACTATTTTAAATATTGTTATCTTTGAGCTTTAATCCTTATTCATTTTTCAGCAACAAAATTCAAATGAATAATTCATCGAAAATCAAATGAACAATTCATCGAATATGGTAATATAATAATGAAAATAATAATAACAAGAACAGGATTTTTAATATTTATTCTAAATAATTTCATAATAAAATTTAAATAAAAATAACGATAATCAATAATAAAGTTAATTATAAAAAAAAAATAAATAATTGTAATTAATAAAAAATATGAACAATAACAAAATAACAAAAATAAAATATAATAATAATAATAATATAATAATATAATAATAATAATAATAATAATAATAATAATAATAATAAAAATAAAAATAAATAATAATAATTAATAATAATAATAATAATAATAATAATAATAATAATAATAATAATAATAAATAAATGATAATAATTATAAATTATAAAAATAACACTAATTACGAAAATAATATTAATGATAAAAATAAAAAATAAAAATACAATTATAATATAATAATAATAATAATAATAATAATAATAATAATAATAATATAAAATAATATAAAATAATAATATATAATAATAATAATAATAATATAATATAATAATAATAATAATAATAATAATAATAATAATAATAGCAGAAAGAAATAAAAATAATAATTATGAAAATTATTACTGAATTTAAATTAAATCAGAAAGAAAAATATTAAAAATTTTCTTCAAAATTATTTTTATTATTATTATTATTAATAATAATAATAATAATAATAATAATAATAATAATAATAATAATGATAATAATGGTAATAGTAATGATAATAATAATGTTGAAATTATCATTATTGTTATTATTATTATTATTAAAATTATTATAGCAGTTGTGGTGGGTATTCAATGTTTGCAATAAAAGTGGAATTTAAAGTAGTTTTTGTTTTAAAAATGGATAAAGAAATAGTTGAAATTATTATTATTATTATTATTATTATTATTATTATTATTATTATTATTATTATTATTATTATTATTATTATTATTATTATTATTAAAATTTTAATTATTTTAATAATTAATATTATTATCACTATTATTATTATTACTATTATTATTGTTATTATTGTTATTATCATTTATTTCATTATTATTAGTATCATCATTATTATTATTATAAAATATAAAATGTTTCGTGACGTCATAAATAATGGCTTCAAAAAATCTTTTTTTAATTTTTTTTTTCACTTTTAAAAATCCATCAATTTTGGCCCGACCTTTTTCTCTCCCAAATAATAAATGGACCTCTGATAATTTTAAGACAATTTATAAATTACTTCAGATTAGAAGAACTTCGATTTTAAAATAGTTTTCCTCTTATTATATAGAAAATATTATTTTACAGTTATTGGAAACTATATATATATATATATATATATATATATATATATATATATATATATATATATATATATATATATATATATATATATATATATATATATATATATATATATATATATATATATATACGTCTGAAAGGGGGAGCCGATAGGTAGCTCCGAAACGTTACGTGGTTTTTAATTCTTCTGCTGTTTTTTTTTTTCGTTTTAAACCATTTGCTAAAACGTCTTAACTTTTTACTTTTTATTGTTTTATCAAATGGGTTTGCCGAGTTTAATAAATATATATATATATATATATATATATATATATATATATATATATATATATATATATATATATATATATATATATATATATATATATATATATATATATATATATATATATATATATAATATATATATATATATATATATATATATATATATATATATATATATATATATATATATATATGTGTGTGTGTGTGTGTGTGTGTGTGTGTATATATGCATTGGCATTACTGTAGTGTGATTACTTTACATGTTTGAAGGGGCTCGTTCACTCCTTCATGCTGATCTAGTGTGGGAACTACTCATAATGTTCCCCTCCTAAGAATAGGGCGATATCTTTGAGGTGAAAACTTTTATATATAAGAAAGAAAACTTATTTTAAAGGCATTGTAGAAATCATTTTAACGAATATATAATGAATCATTGTACAATTTAAAGGTCTGAAAGAAATTCTTTGTGTTGAAATGAATACTCAAGTTTTTTTTTCTTTTTAGGAAACGGTGCAAACTCAAGTAATTTAATTCATTCTCTGGTGATGACCTATTGAATGATAAATTTTTCTTCACTTACTTTCACATTCAGCTAAAGTAATTCACCTCATAGGTTATGACCTATTGAAATACAAACATATGTTATCTGATTACTTTTCTTTTTGCAGTTTATCAGTTGTCAATGTTTAGTGTTAATGTCTACTCATTTATTTGTGATCATGATAATTTAGTTTGTGATAATTTTTGTGCATGTTTGAATTATAACCCCTCCATCCATAAACTATATAAAATCAACCACCAGGTATCGCCTTGGTATGGATACGAGTGCTGCTTACGTTAAGATGAAGACAAGCAAACTATGAACCTCGAATTAATTAAAGCATTGTCTGCTAAAAAGGATCAACAAGTCTTTCACTAAAAATATATTAGCAAGTATATGTGTGACCCATTTATGTTTCTAAAATATTTATGTGCATTAAAAATTAACTGGGCAACTATTAAAAGTTCGCCATTGCTGCTTTATATTATGCGTTCTATAAAAGTAAAATTTACCATTTCTTAACCACCACTCACTGGTTAGAGGACACTCAGGGCTCCGCCCTCCGTAGACAAATGCTTCATGTGCCATGCATTTATATCTTCAAAATTGTACCAATATGGTAGTACCGATTTACTATGTTTAAATATTAAATATATATTTTTATTTTTAAGTCATTCTATAATAGTACTAATTTACAATAGTTAACTATATACTAAAAAATAAAATAAATATAGAAAATTATAATATAGTAACTATGCTATAATTAAACATGTCAATAATTTATTTATTTATGCTTAATGCCAGGGGTAAGTAAAATACAAAAAAAAAAATAAATAAATAAATAAATAAATAAATAAAATAAAATGAAATTGTCGTCATAAAAAAAAAACATAAATATTAATTTAAAAAGATTTCTATAAAACAGCAACAAAGTATACCTATAATTAGAAGCCAAAATGTAGCATTTCCAACCTTTTTTTTTTTTTAATTAAATCAATAACGCAACAGGAATCAATAGTTGCCAAATATTAACTATATTCATAATATTAGTGATCAATAGTTGCCAATTAGTAATTATGCCTAAAATATTAGTGATCAATAGTTGCCAAATAGTAATTATATTTATAATATTAGGAACCAAAAGTTTAATTAAAAATTAATTATAATAAAGTTTACATTTTAAAGTTTTTACTACAAGAATTTTTAACGATCAAGAATATATTTTATTTTCAGTTTTATTTTTTATTTTAATAATAATTTAATATTAGTTTCAAAATATGCAAAATAGTTTTAATTTATTAAGAAAAAAATTAATTATATTAAATTAATAAAGGTTAGTGAGTACGGTCCGTAACATTAGTATTATATATATATATATATATATATATATATATATATATATATATATATATATATATATATATATATATATATATATATATATATATATATATATATATTATTTATATTATTTGTGAGGACTTATAACCTTTATAAACTTAATATTATCATCTTTTTATCTTATTTTCCTTAATAGTTAAACGACTTTGCATACATTGAAACTAATATGCAATTTTTTTTTTTTTTTTTTTTTTTTTTTTTTTTTTTTTTTTAAAGAAAAACGTTTTGCATTGCATTGCTTAAAAAAAATATATATATATATCGGAAAACCACTTTTTTTTAAAAAAATAACTATTTTATGTCCATTTTTCCTGCATAACTGTGAAAGACCATAATTAATGAGTAAAAACTTGCTTCCGAATAAAAGTTTTTATTTTTTATTTTTAGTAAAGTAATCAACATTGTGACTCGTAATTTCTTCAACGGAGAGTGTTCTTCATAGCAAAGGTCACTCACTGGTAATGAGTAACCAGGAACAAAACACATAAGAAAAGATATATATTAATACAAGCTTTTGTTCGATTACAAACTATCGTGAAACTAAAATGGCTTTTGATAAGGTCACATTAAAGATAAAAGGTTTAAACGAAGCTAAAGAGCATTATTATAATGTCTGAATTAAAA
>SEYY01020809.1:52500-55000 GCA_009176605.1 Armadillidium nasatum | reverse complement strand
AACTAATGATTGAAGGCATTAAATGATTTTATTGGTTATTCGTTTTTCTTCTCTATTGGGAATTTTTGCCCATTTGCTTCCTATTAATCTTTAAATCTTTTGGGATTGTCAAATAAAGTCACAGAAATAAATAAATAAATAAAAACTCATTCCATTAACTCACATTCTCAGTTGCATGCACACACACACGCACACACACACACATATACAAACATATATATATATATATATATATATATATATATATATATATATATATATATATATATATATATATATATATATATATATATATATATATATATATATATATATATATATATATATATATATATATATATATATATATATATATATATATATATATATATATATATATATATATATATATATATATATATATATATATATATATATATATATATATATATATATATATATATATATATATATATATATATATATATATATATATTATAAATATATAAATTGTTAGGCAGATATTTCATGTTAGACCTAGGCAGGAAGAGACAAGGTGGGAAATTTTTTATCTTGAAATCAGACAAATAAAAAAGAAAATCATATTAACAAGCAAACAAAAAAACAAATAAATATAAACAATAAAATGCAAGCAAATAAAAAATTAAACAAACATTTGGACAAGTTTAAAAACAACTAAATAGTTACCTAAAAAAATATACAAATTAAAAAAACAAAAAAACAATGTAACAATAATCAAAGAAACTACCCTAAAACAAGCAAACAAGAGTAAACAAACGTGAAAAAAAGGATAGCAAATAATTGTTAAAAACAAACAAATATAAAATCAAGAAAAGAAGATAAAAACATGCATAAAACCTCAATTATAAAACAATGCGATAATAAGCAAGCAATTTAGAATTAAACAAAGTAAGAATGTATATAATTAAAAAACAAAGAGACCAAAAGTAAACAAGAAAAAGTATTCAATAAAACAAGAAAACAGACAGACTAGAAAAGAAAACATTGGAACAAAAAACAAAAACAAAAAGAAAAAAAAAAAAAAAAAAAAAAAAAAAAAAAAAAAAAAAAAAAAAAAAAAAAAAAAAGAAATAACAAATAAAAAAAAACAAAAAAACAAATCATGCAGATAAATAATAAGGAAATTAGCAAATAAATAAATATGTAAACAAACTAAAAATAAACAATAAGACCTTTAAAAAAATTCAAACAATATAAAACAAGCAATAAAAAAACAAAACAAAAAATTAAAAAAAAAATTGTAATTTATTTATTTTTAAAAAGTAATTTTTGTTCCATATAAAAATGGTCATAAATTTGAGGCCACTCATTTTTCTCTGTTCAAGTATTTCTATGACCGACCGGATATGTCGGCAACGATTTCATATTGGGAGTTGGGGTGGTATCAAGGGCGGGGGACGAAGGAGGGGAGGGGGGGTTGGGAAAGCAATTTGAGTGCCTCGTGCCTCTGCAACAGAGCCAGAGTGCCTGAAATTCCAAATAAAAATGCCAGAGAAAATGTTATTGAATTGTAAGAAGTAGAGAAATAGAATTGAGAAAATAAAGCATTGAATAATAAATAACAAAATAAATAAAATAATTTTAAATAGATAAATAAAATATTACAAATTGATAAATAAAATATAACAAAATGAAAATTTTATTTTTAGAATTAAATTCCATTAAAAAAAATAAATAAAAAATTAAACTCTATTGAGTTTATTTAAAGATTTTAAATAATTTACAATGGAATAAATAATTTACAATGTGCGTTACAAAAGCAAAAAATAAAAAAATAAAATAATAAATATTTCACGTACAATTTAAATAATTTTATAATTTACGAAATTTTACTTAATATTCTTTTAATATTTAAATGCCAAATATTTAAAAGAAATAACTGGAGACACGTACAAATACCCTTTTCATTCTGATCGTTTTGTACTGTAGCTTTTTGCCCTGGCGTGGAACATGTTCTAAAGTGTGAACACTTCCAAGGAGTGTGGTTTGAGACGAGCGTTCTCATAATGTCAACACTTCTAATGACCATAACTTGATGTAGGAGGCATAAAACACTACTTTCCGGGTATGTAGGTTGAGGAGGGCATATTATAGCTCGAACACTCCCCAAGAACAGGGTATGGGGTAGACTGTCTCATTCTTGGAATATTTTCAATGAGCTTAGTTTGAGGTTAAGGTATCTAAGAGTGTGAACCTTCCCTGGTTTAAAGATTAAGTCTGGCATGTCTTATAGTGTGTAAACTTCTCAAGAATGTGGCATGAGGTGGGTATGGGGGTATGGGGGTATGGGGGTATGGAGATATGGGGATCCTTCCCAACAAAATCGATGAATTAATTTTATTTTGACAATGAATGTCCCTTAAAATTATTAGATTCATTCAAAGAACAAATTGACCTAAAGCGCTATAATATATATATATATATATATATATATATATATATATATATATATATATATATATATATATATATATATATA
>SEYY01020809.1:40000-42500 GCA_009176605.1 Armadillidium nasatum | reverse complement strand
AAATTGGTCGAAAATTAATCTTTTTTGAGGGGCTATATCTCGAAACAAACTATAGAATAGAATTTGTAGCCCCATTCCTTCTTTATATACCCACCAAAATAAAGAACGTAGTAGTTTTAGTTTTTAAAAAAATATTTTTGTCAGAAAAGGTGGATTTTTTTTCAAAAAATTTTTTTTTCGATAGTTGGTCAGTTTTGGGCTTATAATATTTTTTGTATAACTCTGGGAACAAAAGTCTGTGTGAAGCTTTTGTAGCCTATGGAATTCTAAATATACAGGCTAAGTATCAGGATATTTTAAAAGTAGTTTGGTCCCAGCATTAATTTGAAAAGGACCAAATTTCCAAAAAAAAAATTTTAACCGTTATAGACTCAGAAAAACACTAGAAATGGACTTTTTTTCACCGGCAAAAAAGCTATATACACTGAAAATTTCAGCGGAATCGCTAAAAAACTAAAAGCATTTTTAAGATTGGACCATCCCCACAATTGATGTGTCTCGTGACCATTCAAGCTGACAATGCAGTCTCCTAGTTTAAGCTAACTGTTCGACCTTTTGTGTGCATTTGTTTTTTCTTAAACTCTCAATCATTGTCATGCTGATTAATCTCGGGTTCGGATTTAAACTCGCCTTGTATCGGAGTATAACACTTACAAAAAGACTAAAATAATCCACTTCTAGACTATGTTTAAGAAATTTGATCATTTCAGTATCGAAGTATAACCCTTACAAAAAGTCTCAAATAATCTATTTCTAGACTATATATAAGAAATTTGATATTTTAAGTATCGGAGTATAACACTTACAAAAAGACTAAATTAATCTACTTCTAGACTATATATAAGAAATTTGATCACTTAAGTATCGGAGTATAACACAAAAAGACTCAAATAATCTACTTCTAGACTATACTTAAGAAATTTGATCGTTAAAATATCGGAGTATAACACTTACAATAAGACTCAAATAATCTACTTCTAGACTATAAATTTGATCATTTAAGTATCAGAGTATAACACTTACAAAAAGACTCAAACAATCTACTTCTAAACTATAAATAAGAAATTTGATCACTTAAGTATCGGAGTATAACACTAATTTAATTTACTTCTAGACTATATATAAGAAATTTGATCATTTAAGTATCGGAATATAACATAAAAAGACTCAAATAACCTACTTCTAGATTATATATAAGAAATTTGATCATTTAAGTACCGGAGTATAACACTTACAAAAAGATTCAAATAATCTACTTCTAGACTCTCATTGCTACAAACTATTTAGCTAATATTCCCCCAAAGTTCACACTTTTAAGTCTTAAATCTAGAATAATTTAAAATTTGCTCTAGCTGTCATTTATTAGAAATAGATTTAGAATTTATCAGAATACTTTTCATTCTGAATTTATTTCCAATTTTAAAATTAACATAAAAAGTGTAAATGAGTTTCTTGTGAACATTTTTTAAACTCAGTCCATTACATATTACTTTACGTAAACAAAATATTCGCTTAGAATTTCCGTACAAAGCATTACTTACATCTGAACTGAACAGAGAAATTCTTACAATACTTGAAGGTGAATATCACAGAGCTTGTCCTATTAAATCAAAATTTTCTTTCAATCCAAAGTTTCTTTAGGATTCGCAGCATTCCCCTCTCCTCCCATCCCCTCCTCCTCCCCCTCCCCCTCCCCTCCCCACTACAAAGCTTCTCAAATTCTCATTGATTGATTGATGAGGATTGATAAACATAGAGAAGTTTCTTTCAGAATTGACCTCCCTTTTTTGCTTTATCGAACATACTCCTATATAGGAGTAACGAGATATCTTTTTACTCCTTCCAGTTCACCTTAATTTACTCTATTTCCTTTTATACTTCCTTCCTCTATCACTGACTATTGGGATTTAAAGTGTAAATAACCTTACCACTCGTCTTTAAATTATCAAATTTCCTTTACGGTTTTTAAACAATCCAATTGTCGAAAATTTATTCCTATTTATTATTATAATTATTTATTTAAAAAAAATTTTTTTTTTTGGTTTATTTGAATTTAAATCTGAATTTATACCAAATGATGATTCCCGCTCGGGAAGATGCGAAGAATACCTAGGGGTAAACAGTGTAGGAAAATGTTACAAATTAATCAAATTCTCGTTCTGATGTTAATCCTTATACCACGTGACGTTTCCCGCTCGGTAAGATGCGAAGGATACCTAGGGGTAAGCAACTAAGGAAAATGTTCCAAATCAATCTAATTCTCGTTCTGATACAATCTTGCTAAAAATAAAACAAATTATGAAGATCTATAATTTACTGCGACACAGCCTTGTTTAAATATTAATATTATTTTTATTGTTAAAAAAATAGTTATTTCCATTTTATGAATTTATAATTTGATCATATATTAATAAATTAAAAAATTTAGTTTATGCTTAAGATGGACCTACTATAGAATAAAGGGTTTGAAACATTTACTAAGATATATATATATATATAT
>SEYY01020809.1:32500-35000 GCA_009176605.1 Armadillidium nasatum | reverse complement strand
ATATATATATATATATATATATATATATATATATATATATATATATATATATATATATATATATATATATATATATATATATATATATATATATATATATATATATATATATATATATATATATATATATATATATATATATATATATATAAACTCGAATGATATGATTGTGGATAAAACATTTTAGCTTTTTGGAGTATTTAGTAATAGTTTCAAAGTTTCAATAACATAACATGCATAATTCCTATTTCAATATTTCTAGTTTATTTCTATAGAATATTTAAAGGGGGAATTTCTTCTTGGGGTGGATTTAAACCCTTTTCAAATTTTTTTTAGAAAAAGGTTAAACATTTCTGATGCAGTAATTCACATAATAAATAAAAAGTCAAAAAGTTATGAACCTATATATATATATATATATATATATATATATATATATATATATATATATATATATATATATATATATATATATATATATATATATATATATATATATATATATATATATATATATATATATATATATATATATATATATATATATATATATATATATATATATATATATATATATATATATATATATATATATATATATATATATATATATATATATATATATATATATATATATATATATATATATATATATATATATATATATATATATATATATATATATATACAGAATATACAGAAAATTCACATTTCCCAAAATGAATTTTTTCTCCTTTGACTCCGCCAATGAAGTCAGTTTTGTGTGTTTGTATTTGTGTGTGTGTGTGTCTGTGTGTGCGTGCGTATGTTGTGTGTGTGTGTGTGTGTCTTAGTTTTTTTGTTTTTGATATCTTTTTTTTCTTTTGCTCCTAACCTTAAAAAAAAAAAAAAAAAGGAAAAAATAATAAAAAAATAAAAAAATAAAAAGAAAAAAATCCCTAACATATTTAGCAGCTTCACAACATGTTCGTGCCTATATCAATAATTCCAAATTTAAATAATTTTTCAAAATTTTTTTATTACTTTTTTTTTTTTAAAAAATATTTTTATTATTTATTGTTAGCGATCAAAAATTGATTTTTAATAGCGTGTCGAAAGTACATTTCAACAGATCTTTCTTTAATAATGGATATACTTATGATGTTTATTGATTACATTGATTGATGCCTTACAATATTTCAATACACTGATTTTCTAGTGGTTTAATCATTTTTACAGTTATGATGTTTTACTTTGCAAAATAGGCATTTGGTTCTTGAGTTAGCATAAATGAAATTCTCACAGATGTCAAACAAACAAATAAACCTTTGCACACACAAAATAAAATAAATTTTTCTCTGAATTTATTTTTTTTTAAATTTTGAAAACTATTTCTCATTGAATTTAATAGAAATAAATTCACAGAGGAACAACGAATAAAAATTTAAGGAATTTCAATATCAGGAATGAGTGCTCGATCATTCTCACAAAGGGAGCATACGTGAGCTTATTTCATACCAGAAAGTCTTCGGCAGACTCTGCGATAATCCATTTGGCTCAGCTTTTCCAATGACTGGTCACTCTGGGGTCTACCAATATTTGGGAAATCATGCGTTATGCAAAAAAGGCTGAAAAATATTAAGCATTTTACACAGTACAGCTCAGGAAATATGTTATAATCTTCGTCTTAAGATATTTTTCTGTGTAATATAATTTGTTTCAATCTTCGTCTTAAGATATTTTTCTGTGTAATATATATTTTACATGTATTTCCGAAGTGCATTCAAGGTATCCATCCATACAAGGTGCAATTGGTGTATTAATTAAAACCTGTATATAATCAGCAATCCAAAAATAAAGCAATCCGAATGAAATTGATGGATAGAAAAGAAAAGACCCTTATTCACGATTTAATGAGACCCATTTTTACCTAAATTATTTTATAAAAGGCAGAATATAATGGGGTGCCAAAAATCCAAAGATAATCCAATGAGATGTGTGTGTGAGTTTAATTAAATAAAATAGACTCTTTAAAACAAAAAAAATTCTTATGCAGTTATGGTTTATTCAAAACTGTTTTTAGATATAAAGCTATGTGAACGTTCGTTTGCAATACTACTACTACTACTACTACTACTACTACTACTACTACTACTACTACTACTACTACTACTAATAATAATAATAATAATAATAATAATAATAATATACAGCGTTTATGCAAACAATTTGATATTGTTAATAATAAATAGTCTCAAATTCTACTTTTAACTTCAATAATCTTAGGAACTGCGCACCAAAATGGTCACGTGAATGTTTCAGGGACATCCAGGAACATTTAACTGTATATTTATACAGCAGTTATACAAATGTATACCTTAATGTCAATGTATAAGAGACACCTTTTGGAATGAAACAAATATTCATATAGTTTTTTTTTTTTTTTTTGTTTTTTATTCCGATAATCTGTGTAATTACTTATAATTTCCTTTATAATTTTTCCAGGGTCTCTCTCTCTCTC
>SEYY01020809.1:7500-12500 GCA_009176605.1 Armadillidium nasatum | reverse complement strand
TAGACTAATCTTCTACTCTTGAAGACTCTCTTCAATCTTCCCTTCATTGTCCTGTTGTGTTACTCTATAATGTCGTTATTTCGACAAATGCTGAACTTCTTAAATCTCTGATTTCAGTTATTCTTCTCTCGCATAGCTTGTTTGTCTATGACTCATGACTCATGACTCATGGCTCATGGACTCATGACTCATGACTCATGACTCATCGCTCTGTCGAAGACCCGAGTCTTAGGTGATATGCTCATTCTTTCAAGCAGTTTATAGATAAAGTCTCAAATAGCATTCCTTCTTCTGTATTCCTCCTCTGACTTATAGTCATACGCCCTGAATAGGGACATGTCAGTCATATTTAGGTCTTCTACTGACATTTCCAACTCTGATGAGTGCTGCATAGTCTTCTGAATTTACCCACCAACGATGACGCATCCACACCTACACCCACCCACACCCACACTCACACACATATCCACACCCACATCCACATCCATACCCACACCCACACCCACACACATATCCACACATTTACTCCCCATATTATATATATATATATATATATATATATATATATATATATATATATATATATATATATATATATATATATATATATATATATATATATATATATATATATATATATATATATATATATATATATATATATATATATATATATAATATAAATATGGCAGGTCAAAGACTTATGCTCTCCAGAGACTGAAATGCAAACATTACTTCAATCTTACTTGCAAATATTTCTAACCATTTTCTTCCTTTTTGAAATTGACATGTATTTACCTTCAAGAAAAAAAAGGAAACACAAACTCTTTAAAGAGTAAAACAATTGTTCTTGATATTGTTTCTCTTTCTTCAAGAAATAGATAAAGAGTAGATATTGCTTTAGAATTAATTTTATATACCTAAATAAAGTCCCCGTTTCCCTCCCAGAAAAAAGAAAGTATAAAAATAAAAATGGGGAAAGAGAATGTTGAGATATATATATTTTCTTTATTTAAAATTTTGTTTTTGCTAAACCCTTTCTTTCTTTCTTTCTTTCTTTCTTTCTTTCTTTCTTTCTTTTGTGTGTACGTGTGATAAGTTAGTGTTCAGTAAATGGTTTACATGTAGGAATAAAAGGTATGATCAAAACTGAGAAGACCTGGTATTGGGTTTTTAATCTGATGTAAAGGACTTGATTTTGGATATTCTATCAAAAATGACAGACCTTGGTCTTGGGTACGATCAAATGTGGAAGTTTTGGTACTGGGTATTTCATCACAAGACCTGATATTGGGTATTTGGTTAGAAATAACAGACCTGTTCTTGGGAATTAACCAAAAAGGGCAGATTTTATACTGACTATTTCATCAGAACTGGCAGACTAGGTATTGAGTATTTGATTAGAAATGACAGATCTGTTCTTGGGTATTGACCAAAAAGGACAGACTTTATACTGGGTATTTCACCAGAACTGGCAGACTAGGTATTGAGGATTTGATTAGAAATGACACTTGTTCTTGGATATTGACCAAAAAGGACAGATTTTATATTGGTCATTTCATCAGAACTGATAGACTTTGTATTGAGTATTTGATTAGAAATGACAGATCTGTTCTTGGGTATTGACCAAAAAGGACAGACTTTATACTGGGTATTTCATCAGAACTGGCAAACTTGTTATTGAGGATTTGATCAGAAGTAGCAGCCTTGCTATTGAGTAATCGACGAGCATGGGATTCTCGTTTAAAAGTGACTAAAATGCATTTGTAATTTGTTCAATTTTTACTCACTCTACTCATTTTCATTTACACTGATTATTTCGACTCCCTCTTTTACAAATTTTACACATATAAAGCACATTTTACACAGGTAAAATGCATCTTACACCTTTCCTTGAGAACCGAAAAAAAAATTAACCATCTTTTAACTTGATTAACAAACAAAGATTTTTAAAACTAATGCAGAAAGGCAAGTGCGCAATAGGGTAGTGGAGCTTAAATGCTGACAAGAGTAATTCTATTATTATTATTATTATTATTATTATTATTATTATTATTATTATTATTATTATTATTATTATTATTATTATTATTATTATTATAATAATAATAATAATAATATATATATATTTATTATTATTATTATTATATATTATTATTATTATTATTATTATTATTATTATTATTATTATTATTATTATTATTATTATTATTATTATTATTATATATTATTATTATTATTATTATTATTAATACTATTATTTGCAATATTATATTAATATTATTTATTTTCATTATTATTATTATTACTATTACTATTATTTTATACTGACTATTATTATTATTGCTGTTATTATTATTATTAGCAATAATATTAGTAACATCAGTGTTAAACTTACTAATATATGTTAATAATTCATCTAACAGAAAGGAAGAAAAGAGGGAACTTAGAAAGTGAGAGAGAAAGGGAGAGAAAGTGAAAAGAGGAGAGAAGATGGAGGGAAAGAAAGAAGGAGAATGAGTGAAAGAGGGGAAAAGAGAGAGGCAGCTGAGAAGGAAAAGAAGAGAGAGAGAGAGAGAGAGAGAGAGAGAGAGAGAGAGAGAGAGAGAGAGAGAGAGAGAGAGAGAGAGAGAGAGAGAATGAAAGAGGGAAAGGAAAAAATAGAGAGAGATGAGAAAGAGCGAGAATGAGAGAGACAGACAGACAGACAGACAGACAGACAGACAGAGAGAGAGAATGAAAGAGGGAAAGGAAAAATAGAGAGAGATGAGAAAGAGCGAGAAGAGAGAGAGGGAGAGTGAAAATTTGAGAGAAAATCTGAAATAGAATAAAACGCGTTTGAATAAAATATTTCACTTTACATATTTTAACAAAGGAAATTTGAATTAAAACTCTCGAATAAAGAAAATTATACACAATAATAATAATAATAATAATAATAATAATAAATAATAATAATAATAATAATAATATAATAATAATAATAATAATATAAAATAATAAAATAATAATAAATAAAATTATATAAAATATCAATATCATAATGAATAATAAATAATAATAATAATAATAATAATAATAATAATAATAATAATAATAATAATAATAATAATAATAATAATAATATAATAATAATTATAATAATAATAATAATAATGATAATAATGATAATAATAATAATAATAATAATAATAATAATAATAATAATAATAATAATAATAATAATAATAATAATAATAATAATAATAATAATAATAATAATAATAATAATAATAATAATAATAATAATAATTTTTGAGAAATTCTATTTCAGCTTTTGTTTTAATATTTCCGACATTAGCATAAAATTCAATGTTATGTCCCTTAACTTTAATATTATTTGAAATATTTTATCAAAATTACTATAATATTAATTTATTTTATTGTAATTTGTTTATGTAAAAATTCATTCACTGCTATAATTTCAAGCTCTGAAAATGTCCCAAAGAAATATAAGCATTAATTTTATTTTATTTATAAATTATTCTCCAGAATAATAATAATAATAATAATAATAATAATAATAATAATAATAATAATAATAATAATAATAATAATAATAATAATAATAATAATAATAATAATAATAATAATAATAATAATAATAATAATAATAATAATAATAATAATAATAATAATAATATATAATAATAATAATAATAATAATAAATAATAATAATAATAATAATAATAATAATAATAATAATAATATGATAATAATAATACCAATAACAGTAACAATACATACTGTCTCTGAAAAGACCGACAAATGTCTATCATAACAAAGACCAACAAAATTCCCCAAAAGGAGGGAGAAACAGAGATGGGGGTGGTGGGGGTGGGGGGGAGACAGAAGGAATCGAACTCATAATTGTGGCTTGTGATTTTAACTCATTTAACCGCGTGATTAAATGGCCGTGACTTATTGTTATTGGTGATCATACTGAAGCTCCTTTGCAACCCCTATGCAGGGTGGGGGTTGGGGATGGGTTCACATTATTGTAAGTGATCATATCCCCTAACTCCATTCCCTCCTCCCCCCAACCCACAGCTCTTTCTCCTCCCTAATGGGGGTGGTATTAATGGATATAAGTGCCTTTGCTAAGTGATACCAAGAGTAAGTAGTTTAAATGCCTTCAATACTTTTTATTTTTATTTTTTTTATTTTTTTTATTTTTTTTTTATTTTTTTATTTTTTTTTTAACTATCATGTTTTGATAAAGGCTACTTTAATGATGTATCACTTGCCTGTCATTTATACACCTATACATGGACTATACACTAATACTAAAGATTATTGAAACAATTCAAAAGAGACATACATAACTGACAGCCGAAAATACACACAGAAGTTGTAAATACATATATGTATACACCAATACTCACACTAAAACAAATGTATACAATATATGTATATATTTTTTGAAGAAAAAAGCGAACAAAATGTATAAATATAGAACCCTTGAAATACGTTTTCTATCTACATGTATATTAGCTTATTATTATTATTATTATTATTATTATTATTATTATTATTATTATTATTATTATTATTATTATTATTATTATTATTATTATTATTATTATTATTATTATTATTATTATTATATATTATTATTATAATATTATGATTATTATTATTATTATTATTATTATTATTATATTATTATTATTATTATTATTATTATTATTATTATTATTATTATTATTATTATTATTATTATTATTATTATTATTATTATTATTATTTATTATTATTATTATTATTATTATTATTATTATTATTATTATTATTATTATTATTATTATTATTATTACAATATCACTTGTTATCTTATTTAAAGAGGGGAACTCTTTAAGAAGGTTTCTCCTAAGATTCGTTTGAGATAATAGAATAAAGTTTCATCAAACGTGTGAATCAAATATCTAAAACAGTTGGTTGTTCAAAGTCTTCTTCAGAG
>SEYY01020809.1:0-2500 GCA_009176605.1 Armadillidium nasatum | reverse complement strand
ATTTTTCTTTTTTCTTTTTTCTTTAATTAACCAAGACATAAAATAAATATAAAAGATTTTATATATATATTATATATATATATATATATATATATATATATATATATATATATATATATATATATATATATATATATATATATATATATATATATATATAATATATATATATATATATATAATATATATATATAATATATATATATATATATATATATATATATATATATATATATATATATATATATATATATATATATATATATATATATATATATATATATATATATATATATATATATATATATTTTTTTAAAAAAAAAAAAAAAAAAAAAAGAGATATGAAAATAAATAAAATTTAAATAAAATTTTTAAAAAGACTATTTAAAAATAAATATATCAATCCTTTTTGAAATATGTATTTTGGCCCTATGTTACTATCTTTTGCCAAGTTCATGTTTTTGTTTTTTATTTAATTACTCACAAGATTAATATTAGAACATTATGTTAATTAATAGCAAATAATAAATTCCTGCACACCATCTTATTCTCTTTTCCCTTATACTCATATATTAAGCACAATACAAGCGTCCTGCCACTCCTGAGGCACTCTCTCTTCTCCACAACACACATTGAACGTTCTAACCAGCCAGTCAACCACGTCTTCAGCTTCCTCCCTTATCTTTCTCACAGCTACTTTCACCACCTCTCTACTAATATTCCTCTCATCTTCTCTAGTGACTACCTTCTCATTATTCTCCATCTTTCCCCCTTCCCCAATCTCTCTCCCCCGTTCGACAATTTACTAAAGTACCTTCTCAATTTCCCTCCTCCTTCCTTCTCTCCTTGTAATGGCTTTTTATCCTCCCCCTTCACTCCATCTCTCCGCTCTTCTTCCCCTCTCCTCACCCTACTTATATCCTTCCAAAACATTTTATTTTTCTCCTTAAAATTTTCTGCTAGCTTTCTACCTCACTCTTCTTCAACTCTTCTTTTTGCCCTCTTAACTTCCCTCTACAACTCGCTAAATCTCTCCCTACTATACTCCTCCCAATTTATAGCTTCCTTCGTACCAAAATACCTGTTAAAAACATCCTCTTTCTTTTCAACAGGTTCCCTAACTCTTCGTATACATAATCCATAAGCCCCCTATCCCCATTCACCAAACTCACCCACATATACATATGAATACTTTTCTTCATAAACCATGTATTTCCTATTATTATCATACCTCTTTGCTGAACACATTCCAATCAATTCGGTTCCATTTTCATTTACACCTGCTACTCCAAATGACCTTACTATCCCCATTCAACACTACCATTTCCCACCTTTGCATACAAGTTTCCCAACAAACATACATTATCCTTTATCAAAGCGTCTCACATACTCACTCACTCATACTCCCTCCGTTCCATTTTCTCCCATCATAAGCATAAGCACATATAAACACCCAATACTCCCTTTGTAGCCTTAATCTTGCCCAGACTATTCTGACTCCCATGCTATTTTTCCCATTCACACATCTCCATCACTTATCTTTTATAACAATTACCACTTCCTCCCTTGCCCTAACTCTCTCTCAATCATTCCTGGGTAAATTCCGTTGTATTTCCCAAATGACACTTCTCCTTCACCCTTCAATTTGGTTTCTGTCAATGCCAGCACGTTATCCCCCATTCCTCCATACAATCTCTACTTCATCTCTCTTTTCTTTATTCCTCCTCTTACACTCAACGTCTCCATCTTCTCCACCTCAGAATCCCACCACCACCCTCACCCCTACCCTCCTTTAAGCAATCACTTTCGATTTCTCCCACACACTTACTCACACGAACTATGGTATTTTACAGTAGGCCCCACTTCCTGGGGATGCCACCAGTTGCTCGAGGCCCCCACTCCCTTTTCTAAATCAATCACCCTCACAACCTAACACACAACCAGGAAACTACTACACCTCACACGCTCCCCCAACTTAGTACACCTTTGAAGACAGTCCTAATTAAAACCTTAAAACTTTCAAACCTACTTCCCTAATCTACTAAGAATTTTAATTAACTACCTAACTTATTATTAAAACCTACCTGTTAAGCTAAAACCTTTAATTTTACTCTCCCAATCTACTATGTATTTCCTTTTCTACCTAAATTACTTTTAAAACCTACTTGCTAACTAAAACTCTACAAATGTTTCTTGTATAGTATTATTTTACTAACACAAAACCACTTTAAAATAAATAGAAACAAACTAAAAGTATGTTCTGTGCTTATTTTATCACTAAAGGTCACTTTTCTTTAACACGTAAACACAGCAAAAAAAAAAAAAAACTACCACTTTAAATATCACGAATTAACGATCACTATTAAAACGCAATCTAAAATACAATTTAAAACACAATTCAAGGAACACCCTCACACAGCCCATTCACTCAGCACTTAATCATTCAAACGAAGCTAACTATAAAATAATATATATATATATATAATATAATATATATATA
>SEYY01020807.1:112500-117149 GCA_009176605.1 Armadillidium nasatum | reverse complement strand
AAGAATAGCAAGAATATAGATGAGGTGTGAAAATACAAAGTTTTTAAGACGTAGTTATATCGAATGTTGGTAACATTCGAAAGTAAATGCATAAGTTATTAGGCTGTATAGCTTCGATATTGATAATGCTGCATATATGTTACCTAGATTTGAAAGCAGGGTATTCTTATGCTAACTAGATTAGGGAAATTTAGGTATTCTTATGTTCGATGCTGTTAGAAATCTTAGTATGAGTGTTGTATTGACTAAGTAAAAGTATGCCAATAAATGAAATGTTTATATGAAGGAGGCGTTACGACGAGTTCTGTGAGGAATCTTATCTTTATCATGAGAAATCGACTAAATATTCAGGGAAAACAGGAAAAGGTATTTAACTTATGAAGAAATATGGAGTTTAGCATCTTTCAGGGCTAAGTATGTCGGCTCTTGATGGGGGTAAAGTGTAATGGGACCTAATATATAAGTCCATATGGCCGAAAATAATATAAAATAATAATAATAACAATATTAAAATGAAGGAAAAGTTATTAAGGGTGTTGGTGCGGCTTCGGTCCATTCGTCAATGTCAAGAAAAAGGCCGAAGGGTATGGTGGTAATTACCTGGAAATTAAAAGGTGCACGAATAAATGGAATATATATGTAAATGATTATTTGGTGTATGGTGATAAATGGTACAAACAATGGGTTTATTATGTTCCCGTAGATCAATATCAGGAAAAAGGTAAAAAGGTCCATGTCTAATTACCTGGAAAGCTGAATTTATTAGGCTGGGTTTATATTTTCATCAATCAATGTCAAGGAAAAGGCATAAAGGTCCCAGTTTATTTACCTGGAAAGCGTATTATTAGGATGGGCTTATATTTCCATCAATCAATGTCAAAAAAGGTAAACAGGTTAGCTGGAATTTACCTGGCCTATGGTGAAAGGTATACCGGTCTTAACCTTGTGTAATGTTTTATGATAACGCCCTCTGGTGTTGGTTGAATATGAAAAAGGGGCGGGGCTTATACTTCTTTTGCGCTAATGCCTAACTCTAATTGGTGGAATATTATTAGTATGGATTTTGGTGTCGTGACGCTTAGATGGACTCGGTTGGTCTTAGTGAAATATTGCCGTAAGTAAAAATGTTATATTATATTGTAAAAAATATATTACAGGCTATACGAATATCTTTGTTTTAAAGAAATTCCGTGTTCCATATGTTCATTACTTTTAAGTATATAAAGTATATGTTTTTTATGAATGAAATGTTTTTTGAAAATGTTATTTTATAATTTTCATTTAATATTTAATGAAGTTTGTTAAAAATGTTTAGTGAAAAAAGTTTTTCTTCTTAAAATTTCTTAATTATTTTAAAACTTAAACGCAAACAGATTTTATTAATATTTTTTAAAAAATATTTGCAGAATAAACTTATATTTTAAAACGATCCACAATGTGTGTAAATGTATTCATGTTTGTGTGTGTGTGTGTGTGTGTGTGTGTGTGTGTGTGTGTGTGTGTGTGTGTGTATGTGTCTGCTTTACAAGCTTTTATAGCTTACCTACCTCATGCTGCTAAGTAAGATATCTTAAGGGTATGAAATACTACTACTGTTACTATTATTATGACATAATAATAATAATGATTGGGTATGTGTGTATATGTGTGTGCGCTTGTAGATATTCATATATGTGTTTAGCAATCTGTTATATAATAATAGTAATAATACTAATACTAATGATAATAATATATAGTGAAATTTATTTATTTAGTGAAAAACCCTAAAAACAGTTACTATGGAAACATCTCATGTGTGTATTTGTGTGAGTATGTGTGTGTGTGTGTGTGTGTGTGTGTGTGTGTGTGTGTGTGTATGTGTGTGTGTGTGTTCTTAATACCTGAGAAGTGAGAGAAGGGTGGGGTAGGGTGATGGGTTACCCCCACACCATTTTATATACATATATATATATATTATTTATTTCATCAATATTGGTATATATACCTATATATGAATGAATATTACTAACTTCATACTTTTTTTATTTGCTGAGGGTGGCTGATGCGGGACTGGGTAAGCTGTGTAAGGGTAAAGTCATGGGATACCTCGACGCCATTTATTTATTTTTATATTTCTTTTTATTTTCATCTTTAACTTTATTTTTTATTTATTTTGTTTTATATTTTTTTTATTTTAATTTTATTTATTTTTTTTATATTTTATTTTTATTTATTTTTTTTTTTACTTTTTTCTTTATTTTTATTTTTATTTTTTTTTTATTTTTTTTTTGTCTTTACTTCTTATTTTTATTTTATTATGTTTTATTTTCTATTACTGTTATTTGTTATTATATATATTTTATTATTTATTTAAAATTATACCCATGTGAAACACCCTGTGAGCTGTATTTTTTAACAAGTTACCTCGGTATGGATGGTGCGTTGAAGGATATGATGTGTGGTAATATACATGTACCTGTGTCGCTGTGAACCCCAAGGGTCGGTGATGGCTCCTTATGCTGAAGCGGATCCTGAGGGAGGGGGGGTGTGGTAATGGGGGAAGTAATCCCCTGCGGGGTGTAGCGTGTTTTAACACGAGTTCAATAATTATTATTTCATAATAATTTTATTAATTAATTTTCAATTAATTAATAACTATTACGGAACCCCAGGCGTTTTGTGTGTGTGGACCCCGACGAGCGCGTAACCCCATGGCGGCTCTACAGTGGATCCCTGTGCCTCCCCAGCGGACCCCGGCTACTTCACAGCGGATCCCAGCGCGTAGGGTGACCATTGACGGCTCCCGATGCCCCAGACCCCTGATTGGTGGAGGGATTTAGTCCTTGGATATAATAATAATAATAATAATAATCCCTTGCAGGGGGGCAATGTGTTTTAACACGAAATCAATAATTATTATTACATAATAATTTTATTAATTAATTTTTAATTAATAACTATTCCTTTTTCGGGATACCCTAGGGCCACGCCCCAGTATAAATATATATATATAATATTTTTTTTATTTTTTTTTTTTATTTTTTTTACTTTATTTTATTTTATTTTTTTTTTATTTAAAAAATTTTTGTTTTGGGGGGGTGGGGGGGTGGGGTGTTGTGGGGGGCCTGGTTGGGGGGGGGGGTTAGGAGTGCTTAGGGTGGACCATATATATATTATATATATATATATATATATATATATATATATATATATATATATATATATATATATATATATATATAATAATAAAAAAATTTATTTATTTTTTATTTATTTTTTTTTTTTTATTTTATTTTTTTTATTTTTTTTATTTTTTTATTTTTTTATTTTTATTTTTTATTTTTTTTGGGGGTTGGGGAGTCCCCCCGGGGGCTTCACCCCTTCCTGGGACCTTATTACACCACGGATACCCTGGGGCTAACGCCCCAGGATATATATATATTATATATATATTATATATATTTATATTTTATTTATTATATATATATATTATATTTTATATTTAATTATTTTAATTTTAATTATTATTTATTTATATTTTTTTATTTATTATTATTTATTTTTATTTAATATTTAATTTTACTTAATATTTATTTTTATTTATTTATTTATTTATGTTTATTTATTTATTTTTATTAAATTATTATTTATTTTTATTAAAAAAATTTTCTCGCGGTAAAAACTTCAAAAGATTCCCGCGGTTAAGATAAAATCAAAAGGTTAACACCTTTTGACCGCACGGTGACCTTGAACACGCGCCGAAAGGAAACCGGTTCTCGTTAGGCTTATTTAACCAATAGTTTTCATGCCCTACTACTTATATATATATATATATATATATATATATATATATATATATATATATATATTATATATATATATATATATATATATATATATATATATATATATATATATATATATATATATATATATATATATATATATATATATATATATATATATATATATATATATATATATATATATATATATATATATATATATATATATATATATATATATATATATATATATATATATATATATATATATATATATATATATATATATATATATATATATATATATATATATATATATATATATATTTACTATTTTTATTTTATTTTTTTATCACTAACTTTTCCCACTGTTGTGAGGTGATGCCCGTCACAGTTCTCTCACACACACACATCCACACTTTATCTCCCTTCCCCCATCATCACTGCTCTCCATCTCACTCTGTCCTCTGCCACTCTCCCACCCTCGTCCGCATTCAGACCTCTTCCCCACCCAAAATAAAATCTCACCCTATCAATCCACCTCCACCTCGGCCAACTCCACCACTTCCTTCCTCTACCTTAGATCCCATCATTCTACCCACTATCCTACCCTCATTCATTCCACACAAATGACCAAACCACCTTAATACATCCTCTTCCGCTCTACCCACTATTCCCCTCCTCCATCCACACATCCTCTTTTCTTTGGTTTCTACCATCCTTAACCCACATATAGCCCTCAATCCTTCCACCTTAAAAACTTCTAATCTTTTCCTCATCTGAGCATTCAGCATTCATCTTTCACAACCATATATATATATATATATATATATATATATATATATATATATATATATATATATATATATATATATATATATATAT
>SEYY01020807.1:107500-110000 GCA_009176605.1 Armadillidium nasatum | reverse complement strand
TATGGGATTTTGTTAAGGTACTTTTATAGAAATTAGCCTGGCAAAAACGTGGGACTCATCTGGGACATTTTTTTCGGGCATATTTAAAGCTTCCGTGAAATTCTTTATTACTTATTTGACATCCCTCTGACATTTTTGTGGGATTATTTATGGGATTTATGCGGGACAATTTTCAAAGATTTCTAAAGTATATTGATGAGTGTTTTTGGTCATTAACAGAAAGAACAGAGAGTTACAAAAGGCAAACAGAAAAGATACAAAGGAAAAACAAAAAAAGACTCAATGAAGTACAGGGAGCGAGAGAGAGAGAGAGAGAGAGAGAGAGAGAGAGAGAGAGAGAGAGAGAGAGAGAGAGAGAGAGAAGGGAGGGAGAGAGAGAGAAGATAGAGAGGAAGAGAGAGAGAATGGAGATAGAGACAAGGGAGAGAGAGAGAGAGAGAAGCAAGGGAAAGAGATAAAGAAGGGAGAGAGGAAGAGAGAGAAGGGAGATAGAGAAAGAGGAAGAAAAAGAGAGAGAGAGAGAGAGAGAGAGAGAGAGAGAGAGAGAAGGGAGAGAGAGAGAGAGAGAGAGCCACAAAGAGACGATGAAACGAAAGAAATAGAAAAACAGAAATTTTGGAACAGAGAGAGAACAGAGGGAGAGAGTGAATCAAAATAGAGATATATTGCAATGGCACTATATATATATATATATATATATATATATATATATATATATATATATATATATATATATATATATATATATATATATATATATATATATATATATATATATATATATAAAATCCTTTGTGGTCTTAATTGTGTCTTTGTTGACGGTCAAAGCTGGCACGGGATCAAAGGGTAAGGGGGGTTAGGAGGGAGGGGGAAGAAGGGAGGGGGAGAAAGGAGGGTGAGATGTTTCGTGAGGTTTGCGACATTCTCTTTCATTTAATTTATGCAGCGATAATGCATGCATAATAATTAATAATAAAATAATGCGAAAATGTATTCACAATTACACATAAATCAAAACATAAATAATTAATTGATTTTTTATTTTACTTTTAATTCAGTTTTTAATGTTTCTATTTATTTGGTTTTGGGTTTTAAATCTCTCTCTCTCTCTCTCTCTCTCTCTCTCTCTCTCTCTCTCTCTCTCTCTCTCTCTCTCTCTCTCTCTCTCTCTCTCTCTCTATATATATATATATATATATATATATATATATATATATATATATATATATATATATATATATATATATATATATATATATATATATATATATATATATATATATATATATATATGTTACAGGCGGCAGGCAGCTGAGGAAAGGGAAGCCGAAAGACAAGCCACCAACAGATTAATGATAAGCTTATCCCAGGGGCTCCTCCCCGACCCCCCAACGACTCCCCTTTACAACAGCAACGCCTCCCTCTGCGCCCTTGAAAACATTAAGCCCTGGGCAGATCGGTCGAAACCCACCCCACAGGGAGTCCTAGACACTGAGCCAGTGGGCGACGGCACCATTGGAGGAGGAGGAGGATCCGCTACTGAAGAAGGGTCAGCCTCGTCGGTAGTGTCTTCTATGAGCTCCTGAATGAGCCGCTGACGGTGCTAGTCAACGTAGGATTAAAAATAACTTTTTCATTATTATATTTCAATTTATAAATAAATAGTAAATAAAAAATTAAATAGTGATATATTATAGAAAAAATAATACAGATATTATTATTTTATTATTATTAATTATAATTAACATTATTATTATTATTAAGCATATTATATGCAATTATTATTGTTATTATTATTTTTACCATTATTTGTAATTCTTATGATCATAATTATTAATATTATTATTGTTCTTGTTATTTTATTATTATTGTTATTATTGTTTATTTTTATAGGCTATGATTTTTATTATTATTATTATTTTTCTGTCTTGATTAAAATTATTAATATATTATAATTATTACTATTTATTATTATCATTTTATTATTATTAACATTATTATTTTATTATTATTATTATTATTATTATTATTATTATTATTATTATTATTATTATTTATATTTATTGTGATTATAATTATTATTATTATTATTATTAATATTATTTTAATTATAATTATCTTTATTGTTATTATTATTACTATTATAATTTTTATTATTGATATTACTTTAATCATTGTTATCATTATTATTATTATTATTATTATTATTATTATTATTATTATTATTATTATTATTAAGTAAAAGAATAGTACAAAGGAATAAATAAAAGACAATTGGTAATATAAAACAAAGACAATTAAAATTTATTATTAATTATTAATTATTATTGTTATTATTATTATTATTATTATTATTATTATTATTATTATTATTATTATTATTATTATTATTATTATTATTCTTACTATTATTATTATATATATATATATATATATATATATATATATATATATATATATATATATATATATATATATATATATATATATATATATATAT
>SEYY01020807.1:100000-102500 GCA_009176605.1 Armadillidium nasatum | reverse complement strand
AAAACTAGCGACATTTACTCCAAATTATCGTTAAAAGCTAGCGACATTTAAGAGGAAATTCTTAATAATAAATGAAGTCTTAAACATTTCATCCATTATATATTAAGTCATGATTAAACCTTACAGAAACAACTGCTACTACCACTACTACTACTACTACTACTAGCACTACTACTTCTAATACTACTAATACTACTATTACCACTACCAATACTAATGTTAATAATATTAGTACCACTTCTACTACTGCAATTACTATAAAACTTTTACTACTACTATTATTACTACTATCACTACTTCTACCACTACTACTATTACTACTACTACTACTAGCACTACTAGAACAAGTACAATTATTATTATTATTGTAATGAAAGAAGTATTATTATTATTATTTCCGTTTTCATTATTATTATTATTATTATTATTATTAATATTATTATTATTATTATTATTATTATTATTATTATTATTATTATTATTATTATTATTATTATTATTATTATTATTATTATTATTATTATTATTATTATTATTATTATTATTATTATTATTATTATTATTATTATTATTATTATTATTATTATTCATTATTATTATTATTATTATTATTATTATTATTATTATTATTATTATTATTATTATATTTTATCAATTAGAAGTAGTAGTAATAATAATAATAATAATAATAATAATAATAATAATAATAATAATAATAATAATAATAATAATAATAATAATATTAATAATAAGTATTTTGATTTGCCCGTATATTGAGAACGTATTTCCCAAGTATTTTACCGTATAAAAAATTACAAATAAATTTCTCAGAATTTTTTTTGTTATTGTTATTTTTGGTGAAGTGACTTTTAATAACTGTGGCGTTCTTTTTTCAATTCAAGCATGAAACATTTCATATATTAGTCTTTTCTTATCAGTCTTTTAAGTTAAGTTATGAATTATATATATTTCCTCGCCTAAGCCCACGCCCATGCCATGCAGACGCCCATGCTCTTGTCCACGCCCATGCTCAAGCTCGCACTCACACCAACGCCCATTTCTAAGATTAAATGCTTAACCAATAAGAATATATATATATATATATATATATATATATATATATATATATATATATATATATATATATATATATATATATATATATATATATATATATATATATATATATATATATATATATATATATATATATATATATATATATGTGTGTGTGTGTGTGTGTGTGTGTGTGTGTGCGCGCGAGAGAGAGAGAGCACGCGCACGCGTGCATCTCATTTGTTTATGCAAATCATTCAGGAAGAAATTATGATAAAAAGAACTTATTTATATTTATAAGTGGAATTTAAGTGATATATATATATATATATATATATATATATATATATATATATATATATATATATATATATATATATATATATATATATATATATATATATATATATATATATATATATATATATATATATATATATATATATATATATATATATATATATATATATATATATATATATATATATATATATATATATATATATATATATATATATATAATATATTATAAATAATTTTAAAATAATTTTTTTAAAAATTTATATTTAAAATATCTAAAATTAGGCCTTTATCTAAAGGTAATGGGAAGAAAAGATATCGATATTATTACTTCGATATTAATATTTATATATCGACAATAATATTTGGTATATCGATTTTACGATATTTAAGCCTATATATTAGCAACTTTTTAGTATAATTTTCATTAAATATTTTTACTTTTACATATTGCAAATGAATGAAGGATATATATAATATATATATATATATATATATATATATATATATATATATATATATATATATATATATATATATATATATATATATATATATATATATATATATATATATATATATATATATATATATATATATATATATATATATATATATATATATATATATATATATATATATATATATATATATATATATATATATATATATATATATTCAGACTGCAGTTTGAACCACTTAAATATTTCAAAAACTACTGAACGTACGTAAAAAAGGATAACATTTTTGGAATCCTTGTCAAAATTCAGGTAGGAAAATAATAAAATATTTGAAAATAAATAAAAAAAAAAATTTTGTAAGATATTTGAGAAAAAATCTGTCCTTATTATTTTTTTTATTAGTAAGGTTTTTTATTTAACGAACTCTTTTCGACTTATTTAACCTAAAGACCGAAGTTGCCGTGGGATTGTGGCCTACCCGATAGCTGGTATGTTGCCGGAGGATCGTAGCCTACTGCCATATTACACCAAATATATATATATTTTACATTTTTGTTTCAAATTTCTACGCACTCGCGAAATTTACGCACCTTTAAATTCTCGGAATTTGACTCATAAAATGACGCTGCCAGACGTGCGCTATTTTTCCTAAAAACCATAAATTTCGTTGTTATATAAATAAA
>SEYY01020807.1:92500-95000 GCA_009176605.1 Armadillidium nasatum | reverse complement strand
AACAAAAGCAGCAGCAACAACAACAACAACAACAGCAAAGCAGCAACAACAACAACAAACAGCAGCAACAACAACAACAACAACAACAGCAAGCAGCAACAAAACAACAACAACAACAACAACAACAGCAAAGCAGCAACAACAACAACAATAACAGCAAAGCAGCAACAACAACAACAACAACACAGCAAAGCAGCAGCAACAACAACAACAACAACAACAAAGCAGCAGCAACAACAACAAGCAGGAAAGCGTACAGCGACAATAAGAAGCCTATTGAAGTTAATGATGCATAAAATTCAATAGAACAAAAATGGGAAAATCAATTACAAAAGAATAAGAAGAGCTGAGGGGAAATAAGGGGAAATGGGGGATGAGGGGAGAAAATGAGAACAAAGTTTGGGGGAGGGAGGGGAAAGGATTCCATTTGCGAAACACATACTAAGTCAAGGGCCATTGCGTGCATCTTTGCTTAACGGAGAGAGAGAGAGAGAGAGAGAGAGAGAGAGAGAGAGAGAGAGAGAGAGAGAGAGAGAGAGAGAGAGAGAGAGAGAGAGAGAGAGAGAGAGAGAGAGAGAAAATAGAGAGATAGGAGAGAGAGAAAAATAAATAAAAATTAATATAAAAATAATAATAATAATAATAATAATAATAATAATAATAATAATAATAATAATAATAATATATATCTACTCCAACCGATTGTAACGAAATTTACATAATTTGTAGATCATTACCCCCAGCCAAAAAAAAAAAAAAAAAAAAAATCCGAGAAACGAAAAAAAAAGTTAAAATAATGTTAGTTTTAAAAATTTAAAAAAGTAGCGAAAAATCCTGAAATGTTGAAATGTTGGCCAATGTGAAAGTATATTTGATAACATTTACAAGCATATTTACATGCATGTCTCTTTTCCTTTTTTTTTTTTTTTTAACAAACTAGTTCGACTTAACCTAATTGACTTATGGTAATTAGGCCTATATATATATATATATATATATATATATATATATATATATATATATATATATATATATATATATATATATATATATATATATATATATATATATATATATATATATATATATATATATATAAGCTCATTGTAACAAAATTTGCAAAATAAAAATAAAAAATTGTCTATAAAAAAAAAATTGCCACGTGTTGCAAAAGAAAAAAAAGCCAAGAAAAAAGCGCCAACGAAAGATTGGCTAAAAAAAATTGCCTAGTGTAGATATAATTAATAAGACCCATAATAATAATAATAATAATAATAATAATAATAATAATAATAATAATAATAATAATAATAATAATAATAATAATAATCCAGATTCTATATATGGCTTAAAGGCTTTTCTATCTTGACGTTAATTCATTGAGCAAGAGACCTACTTGCTAGGCCTGACGAAATCATGTGTAACGAAAATATTGTAAATTTTTTTGTAACGCACTCCTTTAATTTGTTAGAGATTTCCATTTTTATTATATATATATATATATATATATATATATATATATATATATATATATATATATATATATATATATATATATATATATATATATATATATATATATATATATATATATATATATATATATATATATATATATATATATATATATATATATAAGGAGTGCCAAGACTACTATTACTCTAAATTTGAACATAAAAACGAATTTAATTGAGGCAGATAGGCTTTAAGTGGGACTCGAAATACGGTGAAGGAGAACGTGGTCCCCCTCAAGGCGCTTCTAAGTTAATTAGAAGAGAATCTTAATTCAGAGTTTCCTCCTTTTTTGTAACCCTTTCGAAACCACCCTCCTTTTTTCAGTCCAGGGACTCCCCTTCACTCCTTTTTCAGTCCAGGGACTCCCCTTCACTCCTTTTTCAGTCCAGGGACTCCCCTTCACTCCTTTTAACACAAACTTTTATTTCTTTGGCCTTTAACATTTATTTTAAAAACACACATACCTTTTATTAAGGGTCTTAACTCCCTTTTTACCAGTCCGCTCCCCAGGACTCACTCCAAACTCTCCTTCATCCCTCCTCCTACTCTCCGCCCTCACAACCTCCGAAGGTCCTGAATACTCTTAAAATTTCCGACTAAGATAATAAAACTTGTTTTGTAAATTAATTTTTCCATTTTCGACTTGAAGCAACTTTGAATTACGTGATAATTGAGACGTGGCTCAAAAGAGACTCATTACGATCATGCTAAAAAAACTCTTTCAAAACAATGAGAATTTCTAACTCAAAAAAAAACTCATTACGATCATGCTAAAAAACTCTTTCAAAACAATGAGAATTTCTAACTCAAAAAAAAAAACTCATTACGATCATGCTAAAAAATTCTTTCAAAACAATGAGACGGTTTTCTAACTCAAAAAGAGACTCGTACGAGCATTCTAAACTCCTCCAAAACACTTACATTTAACCTGATTATTTATTTATATTTTTATTTATTTTTATTTATTTTTGCTTCATTTTATTCA
>SEYY01020807.1:85000-90000 GCA_009176605.1 Armadillidium nasatum | reverse complement strand
AAAAAGAGAAGCTTAAGCGAGGTCTCTCTTTGTGTTTGTTCGTTTGTTCGTTTAATCTCATTTTCCCTCCCATTAATATTTCTTAATTTATCGATAATTAACTTGTAACGCATTTAAATGTCGCAATTATAAGGTAATGGCTTTATTAGCTTAACGAGGAACACACGATCGAACTAACTTTATCTTGGGCGTAGGGTGAGTTTATCACTTTAACGAGGAACACACGATCGAACCAACTTTATCTTGGGTGTAGGGTGAGTTTATTGGTTAACGAGGAACACACGATTGAACCAACTTTATCTTGGGCGTAGGGTGAGTTTATTGGTTAACGAGAAACACACGATCGAACCAACACTATCTTGGGTGTAGGGTAAGTTTATTGGTTAAAGAGGAACACACGATCGAACCAACTTTATCTTGGGCGTAGGGTGAATTTATTAGTTTAACGAGGACACGATCGAACCAACTTTATCTTGGGCGAAGGGTGAGTTTATTGGTTAACGAGGAAAACACGATCGAACCAACTTTATCTTGAGCGTAGGGTGAATTTATTAGTTTAACGAGGAACACACGATCGAACCAGCTTTATCTTTGGTGAAGGGTGAGTTTATTGGTTAACGAGGAACACACGATCGAACCAACTTTATCTTGAGAGTAGGGTGAGGTTATTGGTTAATGAGGAACACACGATCGAACCAACTTTATCTTGGTCGTAGGGTGAGGTTATTGGTTAACGATGAACACACGATCGAACCAACTTTATCTTGGGCGTAGGGTGAGTTTATTAGATTAACGAGGAACACACAAACGAACTTATGAATTCCTCCAAAATTCGTTTGTTGCTTAATAATTGTTTAAAAGTTGTTTAAAATATTAACTACTTTAATGTTTTGAAATGTAGCTTCACATTTTTTTTTGTTTTGTTTTAAATATGTAAAATTTAGTTTTCAGTTGATTGTGTTTGTGAGAGGATGTCGGAAAGTGATAGTGTTTCTGAGAGGTTAGATTAGGTTAGGTTATTTTTATTTATTTATTTTATATAGACTTGTGCATAGTCCCTTCTGAATTACGATACTAAAATTGGTGGAGAATTAAACATTAGAAGCTAAAGGTAAAAATGTATTTAATTAAAAGTACATATATTTTAGATATTTTGAACTTCACAAACCTTTTTTTTTTTTAAGTATAAATTTTAATTCGGTTAAAATATTTAATTTAAACTTTTAAAAATAAAGATCCTGTGAGTTTATTTATAGAACACTGGAACACACGAACGAAAGAACTTACATATGGGGCGTAGGGTGAGTTTTTGAATGAAAATGGAGGTTGTGAAAATTTACTCTTAAAAATAGACTGAGGAAGAGGATTTATTTTGTCCTTGTCGGTTTTATGACACATTTGCATGGCAAAAGAACTTTTTTCTAAAGGGAACTCTGCTCTCATTACCAACGACCCGTGAGTAGTGATAAATATATCGATATAATATATATATATATATATATATATATATATATATATATATATATATATATATATATATATATATATATATATATATATATATATAATATATATATATATATATATTAGAATAATAAATAAAATTTAAGATCGGTTTGAGGAGCTACTAAATTTCTTTGGACGGCTCCGTCTACGGTAGAACCATTTTAAAATTGTAAACCTCTGGCATTGGCTCCGGCTCCGGCTCCGGCTCCGGCTCACTCATTTTGAAATATATAGAAGTGTTCTAAAAATTTTTTTTTTTTTTTTGTCTCCATTTAATAATAATTATAATAATTTTTATACCCTTTTTTATTTTTTTATTTTATTTTTATTTTATTTATTTATTTATTTTTTTTGCTCTCCCCCTTCTCTACCTTCATTTTTGGGGGTTTGGTGGGGTAGGGGGGATGGGGGGCTTGAGCTCTGTTTATACAGCCCTGATGAAGATTTAATTTCCATTTTACGTAATAATTTTTCAAAAGTAAAGAACCCGCGGCCTTTGTTTTCTTCGGTAAAGGTTCACAACTACTTTCCACAATAATTTTATGTCGTCATTTGCTCATTTCAATATAAAATAAAATATACAATAGAAAAAATTTATATATTTTTTTTTTAAAAAAAAAATTTATTTTTTTCAAATTGAATATTTTTTTCCAAGACTTTATTAAAGTCTTTAATATCTTTAGTAATTTGTATCTGTGTTTTATAGAGAGGTGAAACTCATCATAAAATATATTTATCCTTTTTCCACATTTTTTTGCCTATTTCAAATTTTTATTTTTTCACTAAAATATTACCCACTATTATTTACTGCTATACACTAAAAGCATGGTAGGCAGGGTATGGAGTCCCCCACCAGGGGGGGGCGCAGCCCCTCACAGCGTATCTCCCTTATATCTTACACATATTCATGTATATAATTCATAATATGAATTTATTCGGTTTGGGTCAATATATTTTTTTTATTAATGTTATAATGTATTCCTTATATATATATATATATATATATATATATATATATATATATATATATATATATATATATATATATATATATATATATATATATATATATATATATATATATATTAGAGTTTAAAGTTTGCTACAGGGGAATCGAACCTGGGCCCTATAGCACAAAAGCATAGAGTTTTACCACTACGCTACTGGTGTAGTGGTAAAACTCTATGCTTTTGTGCTATAGGGCCCGGATTCGATTCCCTTATAGCAAACTTTAAACTCTGATGTTTAATGTACTTTATCTGCGAGAGAGTTAGCAGACCTTAATTATTTACCTTATATATATATATATATATATATATATATATATATATATATATATATATATATATATATATATATATATATATATATATATATATATATATATATATATATATATATATATATATATATATATATATATATATATATATATATATATATATATATATATATATATATATATATATATATATATATATATATATATATATATATATATATATATATATATATATATATATATATATATATATATATATGAGAGAGAGAGAAGCCTATATTAGAAAAAAATTTTTTTTGCTATTTCCGAAACTAAAAAAGGTTTATTTAAAAAAGTAGGCCAAGCTAACGTAGGGTAGGTCTTACTCTTAACATTAACACCACTTACGGGTCGGGGGACATGCATTTGTAATAGTTTTTATCTTGTACTCTAATATAAATAATAATAATAATAATAATAATAATAATAATAATAATAATAATAATAATAATATAAAAATTCTAAACGTTAATGAGCTAATAATAATAATAATAATAATAATAATAATAATAATAATAATAATAATAATAATAATAATAATAATAGCAATGAGAGCTAAACTTTTAGGTAAGTTTTCAAAATATCAGTAATAAAATCTGTATTAAAATTATAGGCAAGAAGATATGTTAGCTGACCGGCTGCTTCTGAATAGTGTCGATCACTTTACCTGTCGACGATTTGGTTCAAGTTGAACAGTGTCGATCACTTTACCTGTCGACGATTTGGTTCAAGTTATACGGTATCGATCACTTTATCTGTCGACGATTTGGTTCAAGTTAAACAGTGTCGATCATTTTACCTGTCGACAATTTGGTTCAAGCTTCATAGAAAGGAATATTCTGTAGCGAACAATATTTTTAAAACTTGATATATGCTTAAAAAATAAAAAAAATAAAATGAAATAAAACAAATGCTTATTCTATCATTACTCTTAAGTCAATAACCTTTTTTTAAAATCTGAGCTAAAATTTTAACCAGAATACTGAGTTCCAACCAAACTTTCTCAAAATTTTCATTTCTTTTTCAATAATAATAATAATAATAATAATTATATATATATATATATATATATATATATATATATATATATATATATATATATATATATATATATATATATATATATATATATATATATATATATATATATATATATATATATATATATATATTATAATTTTTTTTTTAAGATGAAGGAAGATATGTGGAAAGGTTTTTATTTTTATTATTATTTATTTTTCTTTTAGGGGGAAGACACACTAACATTATTTCATAATTTTACGACGCCGTATAAACAAATTTTCAATTTTAAAACCTATAAAAAATCTGTAAAGAAAGTCTATAATGTGAAATAAATGATTTTATACTAGTAGGCTTCTTTTTTTTTTTCTTTTTTTAAACTTTCTTTTGTAGGGATTTTTTTTTCCTTTTCTTTTACTACCTTGTCTCGTGTTTGTTTTATCATTTCTCTAATACGATTTGTGAAGGATATTTGCAATAAAATTTTACGAGAGTTGTAAGGATGCATTTCCAATATACAACTTACCTTCTATCTTGTAAAAAGTAAATTATTGTTAGGACGAGAAAAAAAAAAAAAGAAAAGAAAAAAAATAAGTACGACAAAAGACACTCAATAGGAAGGCAGCGTGTGACGTCATAGTGTATAGATATCTGTTTATATTTTAGTATTATTATTATTATTATCGTTTTCGAAGAGGAAAAAATAGGAAGGAAAAAATATTTTTGGTGGAGCTATAAAATATATAAAATTGTAACTTTTTGCTCAGTTGCATGCATTAGGGAATTGAGTATAAAGTTCAATAATGTCATCTTTCGCTCACCCAGTCACCACTTGTAACTCATACACGATTTGGGGGGGTCGTAAATTTGGGGAATACCCACTTTACCTGTAGAACCCCCCCCCCTCACCCCACTCCTGAACCCCTCACTTCAAAACCGAACTGTTAAGGGAGGTCGCCTAGACTGAATTTTAAATGAAAACAATATCGTAAAGTTTAATATAATAAAAATGCTAACCCAGCGTTCCCTATATATATATATATATATATATATATATATATATATATATATATATATATATATATATATATATATATATATATATATATATATATATATATATATATATATATATATATATATATATATATAT
>SEYY01020807.1:72500-80000 GCA_009176605.1 Armadillidium nasatum | reverse complement strand
TTTATTTTTCCCTCGTTGTCGTACATTTAGAGTCAACGGTATCGGATTTACTTTTTTTTAAATTTATATTTCATTAACTTTTAACTTATTAAGAAAATATATATAATTTAAAAAATGAATCTTTGTGATATGTTTTTAAACTAGTTTTCAAGTTTCTTGGATATGTTATCTAATTACTACATACATTTTACGTCTGCCAGTTCCCTCTATACTACGTTAGCATTTCTTCTTTTTCATTAAATATCGTACGTTAAATTAAAAAAAGAAAAAGTTAACAAAATTAAATAATTTTCTAAGAAAATATACATAATTAAAAACTATTTTTATTATATACCGTATATTTAAATCTAGTTTCATTCTACACACACATATATATATATATATATATATATATATATATATATATATATATATATATATATATATATATATATATATATATATATATATATATATATATATATATATATATATATTATAAAATTAAAATGTCTTAAACAATACTTTAGTCTCGTCGATTTACAAAAATCATACGTCCGCCAGTTTTACATTCACCAAGTAAAGCTTTATTTTTCCCTCGTTGTCGTACATTTAGAGGTCAACGGTATCGAATTTACCTTTTTTTAAATTTATATTTCATTAACTTTTAACTTATTAAGAAAATATATATAATTTAAAAAATGAATCTTTGTGATATGTTTTTAAACTAGTTTTCAAGTTTCTTGCATATGTTATCTAATTACTACATACATTTTACGTCTGCCAGTTCCCTCTATACTACGTTAGCATTTTTTCTTTTTCATTAAATATCGTACGTTAAATTAAAAAAAAGAAAAAGTTAACAAAATTAAATAATTTTCTAAGAAAATATACATAATTAAAAACTATTTTTATTATATACCGTATATTTAAATCTAGTTTCATTCTACACACACACACCTACACGATATATATATATATATATATATATATATATATATATATATATATATATATATATATATATATATATATATATATATATATATATATATATATATATATATATATATATATATATATATATATATATATATATATATATATATATATATATATATATATATATATAATTTTTTTTTTTTAAATTTTTTTATTTCACCTCTGGTGGGCAAAGGCCAGAGGCCTACCAATATTCCTCCAGAGTTAGGGGGAAAGTCGGAAACATGGTCTATTAAAGGCCGGCATGACCTGATACACTGTGTTTGAAGGTGGCTAAGTCATAGGAAGTTGGGAAAATAGATGAAGGAAGTGTGTTCCAGACTTTACCAGAAGAGTACATGTAAGATTGAGCATAGCGGTTAACTCTGGGGTCAGAAAGTTGGACAGAGAAAGGATGAGACTGTGTAGAAAGACGAGTCGCACGAACCCTTCTCAGTGGAGGAGGTATGCGACGAGAGAGTTCAGAAGAGCAATGTCCATTGTAATAGCGATAGTAAAGAGAGAGTGACCCAACATTTCGACAGGCAGAAAGAGATTGGAGATTGAAGAGAATTAGTGAGAGCAGACTTCGGTTTAAACCAGGTACATATTTCGGAAAGTACTGAACGTACAAAAAAAAAGGATTATATTTTAAAAATCCTTGTCCAATTTCAGGTAGGAAAAGTGTAAAATATTTGCAAATAAATAAAATAAAGAAATAAAAAAAACATGATTATGTACGATGAGCAGTTGAACTAACCAACCTAATTCGACTTTATGTAACCTGAACTACCGAAGATGGCAACCGTATACAGGCCTAACTGATGTATTACACCATATATATAATATATATATATATATATATATATATATATATATATATATATATATATATATATATATATATATATATGTATATATATATATATATATATATATATATATATATATATATATATATATATATATATATATATATATATATATATATATATATATATTTTACAATTAGCGAAATTTTGTTATTCAAATTTATTTTTAAAAAAATGACATTGCCAGACGTACGATTATTTCCACCTTTATAAAAAAAGTAAACTTTACTTATAAAAACTTTATTATTATAAGAAATTTTTTTCCCCAATGTTTCCTACCTGAAATTCGACAAGGATTCTAAAAATATAATCCTTTTTTACGTACGTTCAGTAGTTTTTAAATATGTACCTGGTTTAAACCGAAGTCTGGCCTATATATATATATATATATATATATATATATATATATATATATATATATATATATATATATATATATATATATATATATATATATATATATATATATATCCGAGGAAATATTTACAGAGTTAGTTTAGGGTAGGTTAAGATTAGTAGAACATTAGAGCATAAGAAAAATAGAGAGAGTTTGAAGTCACACGGATCTATCGAGACTGTCCCAGTCAAAACAAATTATATTGGTAATACTAATACATATAACAAAGACTAGGTCTATCCTATCCCTAGTTATCAGTTCATTCATGCAAAGTAAGATGAAAATAAAACAAATCCCTTACGCATATTTAGTAAACCCTAACTAATGATATTATGCAATTAATTATACATGCATACAAAACTGCCAGTTTGGCTTAGTCACAAGCTGGTCTAAAATTTTATATACACCCGCCAATTTATCTTAGTCAAGTACGATACCTAAACCATCCATATATTTATCTAGCTCCCTCTTAAATGCTGCAAGAGAATCATAGTCAACAACCTCCTGTGGCAAGTCATTCCAAAAATTAACAACTCTATTACTGAAAGAGTATTTTCTTAGATCAAGATGGCATTACTTCTTTTTTTAAGTCTTATCATGTCCTCTAGTTTCTCTTCCATAGTCCACTATAAAGCATTTTTCAATCTCTATTACTGTCAGATGCAAATATTTGTGTCATACTGTATCTCCTCAACTACGAACATTCCCAGTTCCTTCAACCTCTCCTCATAGCTCTTACTCTCAAAGTCAGAAATCATCCTTGTTGCTCGACGTTGTACTCTCTCAAAGCATATCTATGTCTTTTTTTTTTAAATGTGGAGCCCAAACTTATGCACAATACTCTAATGCTGGCCTAACATAGCTATTATATAGCTTGCTTATAACCTCTTTGCTCTTGTAAACTACATTGCGATTTATTATACCTAACATCTTATTAGCTCTATTCCTTGCTTCCAAACACTGTTCAACCACTTTCAGATTACTGCTAATAATCACACCTAAATCTTTTTCTTGGTCCACAGTCTCAAGCCAATCCCCCATTCATATCATAATTAAATCTTTCATTTGAGTAACCTAAGAAAATACTCTAACACGCTTATTTAATATTCATCTGTTTGAATTTTCTTTGTAGCTACCGAGGCATCTTTATGCCATTCTGAATTTACATGCATGGGCTTTAGCACGTGAATGCGTCTTTATATTTTCTAAATGGTTTTACGATAAATTAGCGAAATATACCTCTTTTGACAGAAGGTCTAAATAAGACACAATCTACAAAACAGTCCTTTCAATATTATAGAATACGCTAGCCAAGAATTGTACAGATCTAGCCATTCATAAATGGTACATACCTCCACTACATTTTCAGCCACAAAGTATATCAAGCCAAGAATTGTACAGATCTAGCCATTCATAAATGGTAGGCATGGCCTTTCCCTACATTTCCAGTCACAAAGTATCTTAAGCCAAGAATTGTACAGACCTTCCCATTCATAGAAAGTAGGCATGGCCCTCCCCTACATTTTCAGCCAAAAAGTATCTTAAGATAAAAAAAAAAATTAGGTTTATATTATATATATATATATATATATATATATATATATATATATATATATATATATATATATATATATATATATATATATATATATATATATATATATATATATATATATATATATATATATATATATATATATATATATATATATATATATGTAATTTTAACTGTGTGATCTTTAAAAAAATCCATTGTGGAAGGTTCTTGTGAGGTTGAAAATCTAGGGTGGAACCATGGACCTCCCTTGCCACCCCATAACGGGCGCATATATATATATATATATATATATATATATATATATATATATATATATATATATATATATATATATATATATATATATATATATATATATATATATATATATAGTTAATAAATTCATATCACCTACGAAAATATAAAGATTTACCTCCTCTAGAATCGAACCAGCGAATGTTGCAGGTGACACCTAAGACATCCTGATCTTACCCGTTGTACATTATTAGAATATTACAATTTAAAATATAGTAATAAAACTAATAATATTTTTCTATGATAATATTAATATTTTTCTATTAGAATGCGAAAATTATATTTATTTTCTCATCAATATTTTATATGATGTAAACAGAAAGGAAAATATACTAAGTAATAATAATAATAATAATAATAATAATAATAATAATAATAATAATAATAATAATAAACTACTTTCTTGCTCTCAAAAGAATCTTTGCGAATTCCTTTTGCAGACGATCAATTTCATCTTCAAAAGAATGTTCTAGAATAAAACGCAAAGATGTACTGTTGCCGAGGGTTTATACCTTGCAGGGAGGGTTACTATGGACCTCCTACGCTCCCTCTCTCCCCCACAGGACTACTCTCCCACGTTGTAACCCCCAATAACTTCATGTGTAGTTCCTCATACAACCGAGTCACAAAATATCCTTCCATGCCATGTTCAGACGACTACAGAATTACAATACTGCCAAAACAATTGTACTCCAATAGATCTCTCAACTAAACTTACAATCGAGAAGGGGCTGGATGATAACCTAATGGAATCTCCTTGATGGGAGCTTGCATGTTTCAAATTGTGCCTGAATCAAATTTTTTGACTTTAAGGATAGCTCAACGGTCAAACATCCACTATATAAATTCTCATCCACAATACATCACGGTTCGATTTCAGAGGAGATTAGTATTTGTTATCTTCTCTAAAATAATATATATATATATATATATATATATATATATATATATATATATATATATATATATATATATATATATATATATATATATATATATATATATATATATATATATAATATAAATTAAAAAAATTTTTTAATTTAAAAAAAAAGGTAATTGGTGAAGAAAAAAAAAAAAAAAATAAAAAATTTGTTAATTAAATAAATTATTTTAATTATTAAATAATCCAATTTGTTATAGAGTAAGAAGAGGACTTTTTCATTTTCTTTACTCTATGTACTATTATCCTCTTTCATATATTATATATATATATATATATATATATATATATATATATATATATATATATATATATATATATATATATATATATATATATATATATATATATATATATATATATATATATATATATATATATCGTCAAATTGGAAAATCATTTGATTATTCTTACGGCACTTTAGTTTAGCATCTATACATGTGTTCCTTTTTTTCAGTCATTTCTCTTCTGTGGAATTCTCTGCGATCTCGTTTTTCTTACTGAATTATTTAACATATATATATATATATATATATATATATATATATATATATATATATATATATATATATATATATATATATATATATATATATATATATATATATATATATATATATATATATACTTCAAGAATGTTCGTACTTTACGAACTAACTTCGAATGTTTAATACCACCTCTCCAACTTTCACCCGAATTTTTTTCTCTTTTCTGAGATACCACCGTGTGTGTATCTAAGGAATCATTCTCTAACTCTATTAATATAAATATAATAATAAATTATTCCATAATTTCTGATCGGGCACTTTGCGCCTCTTCTACGCTAACCTTCCTATAGTGACTGCTTTGACTCTGAAAATGCTACGGTTTCAGCCTTAAGGTAAGGGGTGTAATCGTTGACGGGACGAATACAGGTTTGTTTCTTCTCTCATAGTACTAAATTTTTCTCTCCCCAAAATCCACCGTTCGATCGTGTTTGTTCTCTCGCCATTCAGGCTTCAAACAACAAGTTTCGGTAGTAGAAAAATTCTTGTTTCCTATCACTCTAGTTCATCTTCCTTCAGCTCAGGATCGAAGCAGGCTGACTTTCGCAAAGCGAAAGTGCACTAATTTCCTAATTTATATCCCATTGACTCTGGGTATTCACCGTTTCAGGCTGTTACTGACAAAACTCCTTCGTGTCCTGCTGACATCTTCACTTCCGCCCTTTAGAACAAGCAAAACTCCGACACCTTCATGAGAAATTTTATATCTTGCATGAGGGAACTTGGGTTCCGCGTGCTTCCGCCTTTGCATGGCACTTCTTATATACCAGAAACAAAACATACCCTCATGTGTATGTCCGAGTAGATCGCATCAGGCGAGCTTTAGAGACACCCTTTACAGGGCCCTTCTTAGTTCTTGGGCTCTTCGATCTGTGCTTCAATTCACAACTTCTAAATGGCAGGTCGGACATGGTCTCTATCGAACGTTTGAAACAGCTTTTGTACATAATTATTCTTCGTGTGCAACATCTGTTTCCGCCACATCCGCTTTATCATCCTCAGAGTCTACATCTTCGGGCTTCTGCTTCTTCATCTGTTCTGCCATCCTCAGATATTGCATCTTTTCTCATCCGCAGAATCTGCATCCTCTGTTCCTGGTACCCCTCCTGTAGATTCTGCCTTATTACCTGTAGTGTCTCTTCCTCCTCCATCAGCTTCTTCGGCTCCGACCGACCAACTTGTAGTCCAGAGGAGTGGTCCTCGCTCGAAGACAGTTTCGTTTGCTCCAAAACCTTTCATAAAGTTCCTTACAGTGCTCCGCATTCTATCTTTCCCCAACTAAACTTGTTCAAAAAAGGCGATTAGTGCAGCAACTTTGTCACTTGTTCTAAAATCTTGCGAGAGGGACTTCTACCTTACAGAGTTCCTCTTCCTCTCTTTGTGAAAATATTCGTCATACACTCAAAATTCCGCTTGTTTTTGAAAAGCCGAAATTAATTGTGATAGTGTTTCCTTCTTTAGACCTTGTTGCCATTCATAACTTACGTTTCATCATTCATTGTGCTCTAATTGTTACAGTTGTTTGATGAAATCATCTCTTTCTCTTGGGGTTGTTCATTTGGAGTAGTGACGTCATAGTCTTTGAGTTACATCTGTGGGGGGAATTAGTAAGCCACTTATTTACTTTGTAATTACTTAAGTATTTTATTGCCTTTTTCATTGTTTAAAATCGCTTCGTTCCTTCATTTATGTGACTTCAAAATAAGGGAAGCTTCATATTTATTTATTGTATATATATATATATATATATATATATATATATATATATATATATATATATATATATATATATATATATATATATATATATATATATATATATATATATATAAAGGTAATAAGAAAATTATAACAGACTAATTGAAATTCTCAGATAAATGGGGGCCATGGCCACCCCCAGAAATTTTTTTTAGCTACGCCTATGCACACAC
>SEYY01020807.1:62500-65000 GCA_009176605.1 Armadillidium nasatum | reverse complement strand
TCTCTCTCTCTCTCTCTCTCTCTCTCTCTCTCTCTCTCTCTCTCTCTCTCTCTCTCTCTCTCTCTCTCTCTCTCTCTCGACCTCCTAATGTTTAGGAGAATGTAATTTTACCCATATTAAAAGCATTATCTTTTTTTTCCAGGTTTTTAAAAAAATTCCTAAGTACACACCTTTTTATCTTAAGTACTCTTATCTTATGTACTTATATATATATATATATATATATATATATATATATATATATATATATATATATATATATATATATATATATATATATATATATATATATATATATATATATATATATATATATATATATATATATATATATATATATATATATATATATATATATATATATATATATATATATATATATATATATATATATATATATATATATATATATATATATATATATATATATATATATATATATATTATTATTATATTTCATCTATGGTGGGGAAAGGACAGAGATCTACTAAAATTTCCACAAGAGTCAGGGAGAAAATCGGAAATCTGGTCAAATTAAAGGCAGACATGTTCCGATGCACGGAGTTTAAAGGTGGGTAAATCATAGTAAGTTGGAAAAATAGATGAAGGAAGTGTGTTCCAGATTTTATCAGTAGAGTATATGTAAGATTGAGCATAGCGATTAAGTCTGGGGTCAGAGAGTTGGACAAAGAAAGAATGAGACATCTAGAAAAACGTGTTGCACGAGCCCAGCTCAATGGAGAAGGTATGCGACGGGAGAGATCAGAAGAGCAGTGTTCATTGTAATAGCGATAGTATAGAGAGAGTGATGCAACAATTTGATAGGCAGAAAAAGACTGGAGAGAGTTAGTGAGAGCAGGAGAGCTGATAAGACGAAAAACCCCAGACTCCACCTTTTCAACGAGAGCTTTCAGATTGAAACCGCCCCCAGATGTCTGAGATGCAGGGGCGAACACCCCTATAAAGTGCAAGCAACTGGGGTGGAGCGAAGAAATTCTGAAGGCGCCTCAGAACACCTAACCTCTTAAAAGCTTGCTTACAGTGATCTTTCCAAGAAAGATCACGAGAAAAAGAAACACCAAGAACATTAAGGAGAGATGAAGGTTTGAGTTATGTGTTTTCGAAGATGATATCATAGTTGTGCATGTGGAAGATTGTGTCGAGTAGAGAGATGAAGAAATTGAGTTTTGGTACCATTGAAAATGACCAAGTTTTCTCTGACCCAATTTAAAATACCAGATAGATCAGTGGTAAGTTGTTTCAAGGCTACCTTCATTGCGTCTATTAACTGCTGTTAGGGGGGGGCCTTTCAAATTAAAAAGAGCAATGCATGGTGGAATCATCGGCATAGAAGTGGATAGGAGATGAAGCAACAAAGAGAAGATCATTAATGAAAATGAGAAAAAGCGTTGGGAATATTACAGACCCTTGAGGAACATCACTATTAATAGATTCAAATAATGAAGGTAGCCGTCTACAACAGCTGCCATAGAACGACCAGAAAGGAAATTAGAGAGAAGGCCACAGAGAGAATGATAGATTCCGAAAGATGAAAGTTTGGAAATCAAAGCTTTGTGCCAAACTCTATCGAAAGCTTTCGATATGTCCAGAGCGACAGCAAAAGATTCACCGAAACCCCGAGGAGCGGAGGACCAAGAGTCAGAAAGTAGGGAAAGAAGATCACCAATAGAGCGTTTCTTACGAAAACCATACTGGCGATCAGAGATAAGATTAGAAGAATTGAGATGTTTCCAAATCTTCCTCTTAAGGATAGATTCGAAAGCTCCTTACTCCAACCTCCAGCTCCACCATTTTAAAGTTATTTGGCTCCGGTTCACATCCGACTCCGAAAATCTAGATTTTACAGTAAAAATATTCTTTTGATCTGACTCCCACTTTAAATATGAGTAAATTTTTTTGTGCTCCGGATCTGGCTCTGACTCCAGCAAAAACCTAAAAACTCTGTGGCTCCAAGATTTCGGCTTCTAGCTCCTCGATATATATATATATATATATATATATATATATATATATATATATATATATATATATATATATATATATATATATATATATATATATATATATATATATATATATATATATATTTTATTTTTTTATTTTTTTTTTTTTTAAAGTTTAGCGAGAAAAGTGAGAAAAAGCGTTGAGGAGAGGAACTTTTCTAGGTAGTATTCCTAGGATCCCCAAGTGGGATCGAACCGGCGCTCTCAAGCACGTGACTTAATCACTCTACCGTTTGAGTCACGGTAGACGGCTAAATATATATTTGAATGGAAGTTTGACGCTGATTCAGTTAAAACTTTGACTCGTCGTACATTAGGTACGTTTTTGTTATGAAACTCCGCCCATTATTGTTCGGATTTTTTAGAAATTGTAAAAGAAAAATTGAAACTTTTCAAATATTTGAGGATCAAAAAAAACTTTTTGGTCGTCTTTTTAATATATTTAATTTATATATATATATATATATATATATATA
>SEYY01020807.1:52500-57500 GCA_009176605.1 Armadillidium nasatum | reverse complement strand
CTACCTGTAATTTTAGAAAATTCTCATATACTGTATATATATATATATATATATATATATATATATATATATATATATATATATATATATATATATATATATATATATATATATATATATATATATATATATATATATATATATATATATATATATATATGTGTGTGTGTGTGTGAATAGGGTAGAGATATTATATCATTATTATTATTATTATTATTATTATTATTATTATTATTATTATTATTATTATTATTATTATTATTTTGTTGTTGTTGTTGTTGTTGTGTTACCATTTATGATTTTTCTGTTTTTGTAAACGGATAGCATTTGTTATGATTTTGGGCCAACCGCACAAATCCATATCGCTCAACTTGATTACGGATTCCATCCCCTTTTCCTAATCCTGCGACCTCTCACTGTCTATTTTCTGCCGTTTACATTCCCTCCCTCTTTCCTTCCCCCTTCCCCCTTCCCCTAAATACGCTTCTCTCAACACTCCTCCCTCACTTATTCCCTACCCCCCATATTCTCTTCCTTACGTCTCCTTGTATATCGCTCCATCCTTCAACCGACTCCACCTCTCCCCACGATGTCAAAGACTATGTTCCACCGCGTAGCCTAAGCTGACTTCGACCCGTAATGATAGGCTACGCGTAGGCTACAGTGACATCAAATTTCGTCTGTGTGTGTGTGCATATCGTAGCTTTTTGTCTCTGATATACGAAATGCGGTGTTTTGGCGTTTTGTACCTCACTTAGACGATTACTCTTAAATTCTTGACGATTAGAAGGCTATCTTCTCTCACTTTTCAGATTGGTTGCAGATTGTTTCGTCCTTTGAAACAATGTAATGTCATGCTACGTGCGAACGAAACATTAAGGGGTATCACAAGTTTATTTAGGGGGAAAATCGATTCAAATGCGCGCAATTCGTTGAACGAGAGTAAATCTGATGAACTCTTTGAGCGAAGTAATAAAAATGACTTTTAATTTTAAATTATCCTAAAACCTTTTGTGTACGTGAATAAAGCTAATTGCTAATCTACTTTGATTGATATGCTTACGTTTGTAATTAAATTTATATTAAATTTGTGCGTTTATATTTTATTTCTTGAGGGAGCGTAATTATGTATCCAAATATATTAATTTGTAAAGACGAGAAAGAGAGAGAGAGAGAGAGAGAGAGAGAGAGAGGGGAGAGTTACGCCAGTCTAATTCTTTATGCAAAAGGGTTGAGATAGACTTTCATAATTTAATAATTTTATAATTGCATCTCAGTAATTATAAATTATATAATTAGAATATAATTATAATTTAATACATCAAAAATAGAAATAAAGTTAATTAATAAAGAGTACACTATTATTAGAAGACTATATTATGGTTCAGAGTCCAAAAGATTTTTTAGTGCTATGGACCGTTCATGTCTAAAACTTTTGGCTGCCCAAACTGGTTATGTTTAATCTTCATATATTATATCAATGATATTTCGCTAAATTATAGAGCACTAAATGTTTCCACGAATGCTCCATTTGAACGGACAATTTTTATCTAAGCTTTTTTTTTTTTTTTTTTTGTACTTTTTGTACTTTTTAATATAAATAATTTCTCAGATTTTCATCTCAAGGAGAATTGTAGAAGAAAGAAAAAAAAAAATATCCGACCGTAAGGTTCATATTCGCATTATAAATATCTAATAAGAATGACCATATTGTCTGTCCAAATGTATATCTATTTTTTTTTTCTTTTTTCCGATTACCCCATGCCCCACAATTAAATAAATGATGCGATCACGCATAACTACATAGAAAGGACACAATTCTATATCATTATACGTTTTTGCCTGTGTCTTTGCAGCAATATTTGGTGTCTCTGATCAAAAGGCTTCAGGCCACAAAAGGGTCAGTGTTGAAGGCTAAGCCTCAAAACCCAAAAATACAGACTTAAGAAGATTCGAATAACAGAGCCTGGCTTTGTATTGGAATTTATATTATAGCTACATAATATAAAGAAAGAAAAAAAATGGTCAAGCTATATATTTTAAATATCTAATTCCAGATATTACATAAAGTGAACATTAAACATTTATCTAATGCCCATTAAATGATCTTATAATAAACAGGGGTATTTACTATTTGTCTTTTAAAATAATATTTTATAAATGCTAAAACACCGGGTATAGGGCATAAGATATATCCAGGGCATGGCATGAAATGAAGACAAAGAAGAATATAAAAAGCATACCAATAATGCCAATACCCGATGAAAATAATGATTTCACAAACATTATAATAAAAAAAAAGATTTTAATTTTTGATAAAACCAAAACTAGTTTTTGGTAAGAGTTATCCACTCTGTGTAAGTTATTAGATGTTCATGGCCTTCACGAAACCCACCAGATTGAAGGAAAACTATTGTCTTAAGTTAATATTTATATACCCCAAAACGCCAATTACTCATCATATTACTAGCATAAATAATGTCACGGATTCTATTAAGCACTTTTCAGCACATACGCACACACACACACACACACATATATATATATATATATATATATATATATATATATATATATATATATATATATATATATATATATATATATATATATATATATATATATATATATATATATATATATATATATATATATATATAGATGCAAGCAAAGGAAATGAAATGGATTATATTAAAAGTTGTTTCTATATCTAATGACAATTCTCATATTTTGAAAATTTTAAAGCACGAAAAATCGGACTTTTTAATTAAGGTGGATGTGAAATTTTTAATTCTTCTTAGTCGGATGCGAAATATCAGACACTTTTTTTTTTGTCGGATGTGAAGGTTTTAAATATTTTGAGTCGGATGCAAAAGATTCGTAACACTAATCTACTCCAGTTTTTAGTTGGCAGACTATTTATCTTTATATCTATATATCTATTCTTGCTATGAATATTTTTATCTATCTCTTTCCTCCTATCTAACTATCTAATTTGATCTATTTAGTCATTGTTTCTTGTCTATACACCTGTCTATCTATATTTTCCATGAAAATATTTGTTGGTCATGATATATCTATCTATTTCAATAAATATCTATTTATCTATCTATCAGTATGCATCAATCTACCTACCTATCTATCCATCAATCTGCATCACTCTATATTCTATCTATCTATCTATCTATCTATCCAACTCTTTATTAATATGTCTATCTATCTATCCAACTCTTTATTTATGTCTATCTATCTATCTATCTATCTATCTATCTATGTATCCCACTATCTATCTATCTATCTATCCCACTATCTATCTATCTATCTATCTATCAGGTGAAGTAGTTAAAACGTTGTCGTTAGAAAAGGAAAATTTCTGTTTTTGGAATGGAGAAGAAAGTTTAGGTTTTGTTAACAGTGGTTTGAAGTTTACAGAAAGGTGCTCTCTACCCTCCCTCCCTCCCTCTCTCTTTAACAGAGACTCATCAATAGAACAACCAAACAGAAATATTGACCAAATAAAAAAAAACAGGAATAATGCGAGATAGATAGATACATACAAACATAAATACATAGATAGATAGGTAGATAGATAGATAGGTAGATGAAGAGAGGCAGAGTGACTAATGTAAAATAATACGACTACTGCTACTACTTACAATGAAACTACTTATTCTGCTAGTGTGTGTATATATATATATATATATATATATATATATATATATATATATATATATATATATATATATATATATATATATATATATATATATATATATATATATATATATATATATATATAATTTAGAAGAAAACAGTTCTCTCATTGATTATAATGGGATACTAAAATAATTTAATTTTATTTCTATATTTTATTTAGAAGTACAATTATAATTTTATAATGTTTCAGTAGGTCCTATTCTACTAAACACAATATTATTAATTTGTTAGCTGTATATTGCTCTGAAAAGGGGCTTCTAAGGGAGCGGGGCTTTTAAGGGGATACACATTGGTTTCCATTGAACCCCAAAGCTGCACATTGTTCTGAAAAGGGGCTTCTAAGGGGATACACATTGGTTTCCATTGACCCACAAAGTTTGGTTGATAAATAGTTCATCAATTTATTTAAATAATCATTAAAATACAAATATGATGCATATGATATAACGAGCAATAATAAATATACTAATAATAATAATAATAAATAAAGTAGTAAAGATAGTAATAATAATTAGAACAAAGCTAATACTAACAAGAAATAGTAATAATAATAATAAAAATAATAGATGCAATAATAATAATAATAATAATAATAATAATAATAATAATAATAATAATAATAATAATAATAATAATAATAATAATAATAATAAATTTATTATCCTTAATATTATTAGTTTTTATTATTATTTGATTTTTAATGAGAATTTTCATTTGTGCCATGAGTTCATTTGTGTGTGTGTGTGTGTGTGTGTGTGTGTGCCTTTTCGACAGAGAGTTCATATCGAAGTAATACCCACGCGGGCATCATTATACCCTCTCCAAAATCTGTGGATCAGTATCATTAAGGGTGGAAAATTAGGTCCTTTTGAACGGGACGTTTTGTGGGCCACTTTTTGTGGGTATTTTGTGGGCCTACTTTCTCTTATTGTGCCCTGTCATTATGGGTAATATTACACCCAATCTTGTGATGATTGCCCATTCACACACACACACATTCCCATATATATATATATATATATATATATATATATATATATATATATATATATATATATATATATATATATATATATATATATATATATATATATATATATATATATATATATATATATATATATATATATATATATATATATATATATATATATGTGTGTGTGTGTGTGTGTGTGAAAGTTCGGCATTAGCTGAGTCATGAGAGGATCATTCGCCTGAGGAGATATTTTTTAAATTTTATTTTCAATTGATACACTTCTGTTTTGCCCGCTGAATTCAATTTT
>SEYY01020807.1:42500-50000 GCA_009176605.1 Armadillidium nasatum | reverse complement strand
ATATATATATATATATATATATATATATATATATATATATATATATATATATATATATATATATATATATATATATATATATATATATATATATATATATATATAGAGAGAGAGAGAGAGAGAGAGAGAGAGAGAGAGAGAGAGAGAGAGAGAGAGAGAGAGAGAGAATGAATGATCATTTTATTATTATTATCATCTATGATAGTTTGTCAGCTCGAACAAAATCCAGATGTGTGTGTGTGCGTGTGTGCGTGTGTGTGTGTGTGTATGTGTGTGTGTGATGAGAGAGATCGTCTGTTGTTTTCTTAACTTAAACTGTTTAGACCTTTGTAACGTCACAGTGTTTATCTTTCATATTTACACTCACACACAAACACACACACACACACAAATCCTGCACACTTGCAATATTACACACACTGTAATACACTATTTTAGATTCTAAACAAAAAAATTTACAACTACAACAGTTGCTTTAACGAGCGATCGGAAAGGAAATCAGAGAGATGGATTACAGAAACGAATATAGATGTAGAAAGAGAAGCTTATATATATATATATATATATATATATATATATATATATATATATATATATATATATATATATATATATATATATATATATATATATATATATATATATATATATATATATATATATGCTGGAAACGTGCTCTCATTGAACCTGTGTCGAAGAAGAGTGATCCCTCTCAGCCCTCTAACTATCGTCTCATTTCTTTAATCTCTGTTCTTTCAAAAGTTATCGATCTATCCTTAACAGGAAGATTTGAAAATATCTCAATTCTTCCAATCTTATCTCTGATCGCCAGTATGGCTTTCGTAAGAAACGTTCTACTGGTGATCTCCTTTCCCTAATTTCTGACTCTTGGTCTTCCGCTTTTCGGAGTTTCGGTGAATCTTTCGCTGTGGCACTAGACATATCGAAAGCTTTCGATAGAGTCTGGCACAAAGCTTTGATTTCCAAACTTCCCTCTTTTGGAATATATCCTTCTCTCTGTGACCTCTCTAATTTCCTTTCCGGTCGTTCTATAGCAGCTGTTGTAGACGGCCACCGTTCTTCCTATAAATGTAAAAATAGTGGTGTTCCTCAAGGATCTGTCCTTTCTCCAACTCTTTTTCTAATTTTTATCAATGACCTTCTCTCTATTCTACTTCGTCTGCTATACACTCCTATGCCGATGGGTCCACCTTTCATTACTCCTTTCAATTTGAAAGACGTCCCTCCCAACAGCAGTTGATAGATTCAAGAAGGATGGCCTTGGAGCAACTTACCTCTGTTCTTTCTCGTATTTCAAATTGGGGCAGAGAAAACATGGTCGTTTTCAAAACCTCAAAAACTCAATTCCCCCATCTTTCTACTCGACAGAATCTTCCACACAACTATGACATCTTCTTCGAAAACACACAACTCAAACCTTCATCTGTCCTCAATATTCTCGGTGTTTCTTTTTCTCGTGATCTTTCTTGGAAAGATCACATTATTTCTCTCTCTAAACAAGCTTCTAAGAGGTCGGGTGTTCTGAGGGGCCTTCTTGGTATTTTTACGCCACCCCAGTTGCTTGCTCTGTATAGGGGTGTTGTTCGCCCCTGTATGGAGTACGCCTCTCGCATCTGGGGTGGTTCCTCACATACAGTTATTCTTGAAAAGGTGGAGTCTAAGGCTTTTCGTCTCATCGATTCTCCTGCTCTTACAAACTCTCTCCAGTCTCTTTCTTCCCGTAGAATTGTTGCATCACTTTCTCTATACTATCGCTATTACAACGGACATTGCTCTTCTGAACTCTCACGTCGCATACCTCCTCCATTAAGAAGGGCTCGTGCGACACGACTTTCTACACAGTCTCATCCTTTCTCTGTCCAACTCTCCGACCCCAGACTTAACCGCTATGCTCACTCTTACATGTACTCTACTGGTAAAGTCTGGAACACACTCCCTTTATCTGTTTTCCCAACTTCCTTTGACTTGCACACTTTAAAACGCCGTGTGTCGGGTCAAGTCGGTCATTAGCGATCAGATCCCGAATTTTCCCCAACTCTTGTGGAATTTGGTAGGCCTCCGGCCTTTGCCCACCAGAGGGGACATTAAAAAAAATATATATATATATATATATATATATATATATATATATATATATATATATATATATATATATATATATATATATATATATATATATATATATATATTATTACGTATAAGGCTGTGGAATGGGTAAAATTTCTTATTTGTCGGTTTCATCTCCTACTCGGACTCCAACTCTGGCTCCGTTTTCAGCTCCGGCTCCGACTCTAGCTCCGGCTTCAGCTCCGGCCTCAGCTCCTACTCCAGCTCCAACTCTGGCTCCGGCTTCAGCTCCTGCCCCAACTCCGGCTCCGTAGCCCTGGTTATGTATATGGTTTCCGCGTTACCCAAATATTCGTGTCTGTTGAATTCCTTTCCGGAGCTCTTCGTCTTCTCATAACGTTTTTTCTTCCCATTCTCAATATTTATTCCTCAATGAAACAGACGAACACATAATCGGTATTGTGAAATCGGGATCGGATTCCGATTCCAATTCCGATTCCAATTCAGAGTCCGGAATCGGAATCGAAATCAGATTCTGATATCGGATTCGAAGTCAGTTCCGGAATTAAAGTTATTGCATGGAATCGAAATCGAATCCCCAGCTAACTTTCGGAAATCAGAGCACGATATTTGAATTGGAACCCGGAATCAGAATCGGACTCATAGTCCGGAACCAAAACTGAAATCGTTGACCAGAATTTTGAAATTGGGCTCCGGAATCTCGGATTCTTTAAATTTTGTTTGAATGGAATCGGAATCTGGTTAGAAGTATTTGAATTGAAAACCGGAATCAGGAGAATTGGAACCGGTTCTGGAATCAGAAATCTAAAACCGGAACATCAATCGGACTGTTTTATTACTGATTCTAAAATCCTAATTAGAACAAACCATTCTTTATACAAATAAACACACTTACACTTATTAAGCACTTCAACTTACAGAAAGTCAGATTAAAGTAACTTCAATTGACGTTTCCTCACGTCTTGCGGGGCGTCACTGAAACAAAGCCTGCAACTGAACCGAGATTAATAAAGAAATATACGAAGTATATGATAGACGAATAGATAAGTCTTATAAATGATGGGGAAATAAAACTTATACGTAGTGAGGTAATAATTAAAAATTGCGAAATTATTCATAGATATTTATACACATACAATGACCAAATTTGTACAATATATATATTCTACTGCACACTACAAAAATTGTCCTAACGAATCGTTGGGACACGTGGCAAAAATGTCACAATAAATTTTTTCAGTTATTTTCTTGTTAGAAAAAAAATTTGTGGAGGGATTTTCTTATGTTTAACATGTCTTTTCTCTATTGAAAATTTTACTGTGACATTTTTGTCAATTGTCCCAACGATTCGTTAGGACAATTTTTGGATTGTATTATTGCTTTATCAAAAATTGAAGTCTTCGAATTTTCTGCTTTAGTGATACGAGCCTTCTAATTTGACCTGTTTTGTCTGACCTCTCAATTGAATACTTTCAAAGTCTTTGTCTACGGTCATGTCAGCCTTTAACCAGGAATTGGACTTAATATCTTTCGAATGTTGTCTTTGTATACGGTCATGTCAGCCTTTAACCTGGAATTGGACAAATGAAAGAAAACCTTCTTCCCTTTTCCTTTCTTTCTTCTTCTATTTTAACATTTACTTTCACACGCCGTGTACAGGGTCATGTCAGCACTTTATTTCAAGATTTTTAATTTTAACTTCATAATTGTAGTGGATCCCATATGGGCTTCTGGAATTTCCCTTCTCAGAAAATATATATATATATATATATATATATATATATATATATATATATATATATATATATATATATATATATATATATATATATATATATATATATATATATATATATATATATATATATATATATATATATATATATATATATATATATATTATTTTATTCGATTTTCCTTTTTAAAATATAAAGCCCATTCTAAACGCCTATTTCAAATGTCAAAGAATTCAAAGTCTCACAAAATTGCTTAAAATTGTCGCCAGGGGACCCCATGTAGCCCCCCTGCAGCCCCCTTAATCTCCCCACATATCCAATGGTCCCCTCCCTCGACCTTAAACTCTTGTAATCTCCGTACCTTCTAAAAGCCCCCTTCTATACGACCTGAAACTCATGTAATCTCCCAAACAATCAAAAAAATCCCCCTTCTACGACTTAATCTCCCCCACCACCCCACCTATCCAAAAGCTTTCCCCCCCCTTCCCCTCACCGACGCCCCCATCCATTTGAAAGATTTGTTAAGATGGACTTTTGACAAATGAGTTTGCATTACCGTTCTGAGCGTGTGTGTCATATTAAAGAATTAGAGCCATCGCAAGTGTACATTTAATCGAACGAACGGGAAAGAAAACGGCTGTTAAAGCCCTTTCCACCTTAACGGGCCTAACTCTTGGCTTAGAAAGTCAAAAGTATTTTGACTTTTATAGTCAAGTGGAATAAGATCGAAAATTGAAATGATTTAAACCCAAGGGTTATACACTCCGAATCACTGATACAAAGTCTATTCTATAACATTTTATTTTAAAAACAAAAGTCAACTTTTGGCTTGAAATAATTTGCATTTTATGACAAATCTTCCCACCTTTAGCCTTGTTTCCAGCGTCCCGTGGGAAATAAAGGGAAAAGCAGATGAAGAAGCCAAAGGCCTACTCTACTACATCTTAGGGAGCAAATAAGATTTTTTTTTTTTTAAGATTTTTTTTTTTTTTTTTTTTGTGTAGCGGGCTGCCACTTTTCCCTCCCGATTGCAGCCCGTTCCTCCTCTTCCTTCTTCTGCCCTCCTTCTTTCTGCTTCTTCTCGCCTCGGCTACTGACTTTATTTGGCTTAAGACTTTATTATAGAAGGCGTGCTTCAAGTTCAAAACTTTTTTACTTTATAGTGACTCTTTTCTGACACTCTAAAACAAGACTTCTCCAAAATCGCATCCAATGAATCTCGTTTTTACTCTTTTCACACACACACACACACACACACACACACACACACACACACATATATATATATATATATATATATATATATATATATATATATATATATATATATATATATATATATATATAATATATATATATATATTCTCAAGTCGGGGGAGGGGGCTTTTGGGTTAGTCATAATGGCGAGTGTTCATCATGTGCTTTCTCAATACGATTTTCTTTTCGTACTATCGTGGTACAAAGGTAACACTCTGTCTTACCAGCTTAGAGATCAGGGTTCGAATCCCCAATAACAGACTTGAAACTATAATATATATATATATATATATATATATATATATATATATATATATATATATATATATATATATATATATATATATATATATATATATATATATATATATATATATATATATATATATATATATATATATACACTTCGAATTAAAAATTATTTTTTTTAATTTATTAATTAAATTATATATTTTTACATTAATATAACAAACTAAATTATTTTTAAATTAAAATTTTATTTTTCAATTAAAATTTTTTTTAAAAAAAATTAAATTTTTTAAAATATTAATTTGTTTATTAATTTATGTAACTTTAATTTAATTTTTAACTTAAGTAAATTGTAAATTACTTAAAAAGAATTAAATCAAAATAAAATAAATTAGTTAGAAAAAAGAACGTGACCAAAAAGTTTCTTTGATCCTCAGATTAAAAAAAAAACAAAATAATAATAATAATAATAATAATAATAATAATAATAATAATAATAATAATTTGATTGGATTACTGGATCTCCCTGACGTGAAAAGAAGTCCGCCTGTCATTGGTCATTTATGGGAAAAGAATTTTGTAAGCGATCATTTGATTGGACAAATTTGTGACGTTCCAAAGTCATTCAACCAACCACGAGTGACGTATATTTAATTTACAAACAATACATAAATAATCTACTTCACATACTACTACTACTACTAATGCAACTCATACATTTATACTATTAATTATTATTATTATTATTATTATTATTATTATTATTATTATTATTATTATTATTATTATTATTATTATTATTTATTATTATTTTATTATTTTATTTTATTTTTTTTTTTTTTTTTTATTTATTATAATAATTATAATAAAATAATAATAATAATAATAATAATAATAATAATAATAATAATAATAATAATAATAATAATAATAAAAATAAAAATAATAATAATAATAATATCCATTCCAAAGTTTCCACGTTTTTTCCTTTCCTTATTTTCCTCCATTCCCCCCTCCCCCATAAACACACACACACACACCCTTATCCCCCTCCCCCTTTAGACATTTTCAAGTTTCAAGTTTTTCAAGACAAAAATTGTTTTTATCGTTTGTCCTTTGTGAGTTATCGAGACCACGTGACGAGTCTCAAGTAAGGAACAAAAATAGGACAAAAAAAGGACAGACGAAAAAAAAAGAGACAGTTATAGAGGACAGTAAATATAAGGTAACGTAGTGGACTTATCTGGAGAATTATGGTGATATATATATATATATATATATATATATATATATATATATATATATATATATATATATATATATATATATATATATATATATATATATATATATATATATATATATATATATAGTTTCAAATCTGCTATTGGGGATTCGAACCCTGATCTCTAAGCTGTTACCTCTGTACCACGATAGTACGAAAAGAAAATCGCATTGAGAAAGCTCATGAGCACCCGCCATTATGACTAACCCAAAGGGCTCCCTCCTCCCCCCCCCCCCGACTTGAGAAAATTCTCAATGCGATTTCCTTTTCGTACTATCGTGGTACAGAGGTAACACACTGTCTTACCAGCTTAGAGAGCTTTTTAAAGTAACCAGAAGAAGATGGATGAATTTCATGGGCTCTATAATCATATCCTCAGAGACATCTGTGTACTCGGGTAAACAAAAATATTATTCTTGGAAAATTGAGAATAATTTTCTCTGTATTATAAAAATTCTGCTTTTACAAAGCAGAATTAATTAATAACTGAATTTGTGTAATCTGAAAATGCTTCCAATATGATAAACTCACTCAGCAAAAATTGTGGGCAAAACAGATTTTAAAAGCTGTCAATGCATGAGAAAACTTAATTTCTTCTTTGTTAAACACAGAATGCAAAGAATACAGAATAGAGAGGTAACATTCTGTCTTACCTTGATGACTAACCCAAACTTTCCTAAAAACTTCAAAAACTAGAAAACCATTAATTGTTGGAGTGTATTTACCAACAAAATAAAAACCAACAACGATTTCTCTTGCACCAAATCTGAAAGGAACCGAACTTGGTAGTCTGAGAAAACAATAAAACATCTTTTGGATTTAAAGTTCTTGTCATAATCTCAAACATGTCATCTACATCAAAAA
>SEYY01020807.1:22500-37500 GCA_009176605.1 Armadillidium nasatum | reverse complement strand
AAAAAAATTTTCGAAATTGGAAAAAAAGGGGAAATACCCCAAATCGTCGACAGGAAAAGTAGTCGACAATATAATCATCACTCACGGTTCGGTATAGCACCAAAATTAAGTTTGTTGGTTCATCAATTGTCGTACAAAAACTTTTTTTTTTTTTTTTAGTTTATTTTCAAATATTTTATAATTTTCATACCTAAAATTCGACAAGGATTCCAAAAATGTTATCCTTTTTTACGTACGTTCAGTAGTTTTTGTAATATTTAAGTATGTTAAAGTGCAGTCTGACATATATATATATATATATATATATATATATATATATATATATATATATATATATATATATATATATATATATATATATATATATATATATATATAATTTTTTTAGTAAAAAAAAATCTTTAGAACTACTTTCATATTGTTTTTAAAATTAAATAAAAGCACGGAAAGAGGGGAAATTTGTCCCTTCCCCCCATCCAAATGGAAGAGGGGAAATTTGCCCCTTCCCCCCATCCAAATGAAAGAGGGGAAATTTGTCCCTTCCCCCCATCCAAATGAAAGAGGGGAAATTTGCCCCTTCCCCCCCATCCAAATGAAATCCCATTTCCTATCCTTTCCTTCTGCCTTCTCACTTCCTCTCCCAAACAAATTTTTGTTTCCTAAAAAAAAAAAAAAAAAAAAAAAAAAAAAAAAAAAAAAAAAACCTTGACCCATTAAGGCGATAGGAAAAGTTTTTTCAGCACGCAATTAAATTTCGGGCCTAACTTTCCGGCAAACAAAATTTTCCCTTTTTTTAAAACGAGTTTTCAAAGACTTAGTCTAAATAAAAGCCTAATTTCAGACTTGATGACAAGCTTTAAAAAAACTATTACTTTGGTGACAAGTGATTATAACAGAGTTTTAACTCGGGGAAAAATGGACCAGTAAAAAAAAAAAAAGAGAGAGAGAGAGAGGTTAAAGATTAAAAAAAACATTATTGTTTCCCCTTAACGTGTTTCATCTTGTTTAATCACTTTTAACGGCTTTTAACCGTCATAACGGTTGTTTTTCTTCTGACTCGACCAATGAGAGTGTAGTTTTTATGAACATCTTTCAAAAATGTTGAACGTTCATGTTTACCTTTCTATTTAAATAAAAGATGTTTCTTTTCTCATCAATCTTTTTTTTACTGCTATTTAACTGCTAAAAAAAGTTTGTTTTTAAATCAACCAATCACCGTCTTGGAATAGAAAGGAAACAAAGGTGCAAATTCTTTTCTTTTAATTCATTTAAAAAAAACTTTTGTTCAAATTGTATTTTCGCTCCCTTCTTTTTTATATTTCATTTGATTCTGTTTTATTTCTCTATCAAAGGTGTTTCTTGCCATCTTTGACACGAGGTTAAAATCGATAGTAAAGACTTCTTGTAGAACAAAGATGATAGTCTTCGAATCAGTCTTTCATTGCGAGGTATTTGTCAAGGGAGCCTTAAGGGTCATAGTCGCCCAATAAAGAGCCATAAAACCGTCCTTAAGGAAGGACAGTACGTACATTCTCGCCTGGAAAACATCATTTCATGCTTATCTTTGTCTCCCGGGATGACGTCACAAGCCGAGTCACTCCCAAGGGGTCACCAAAAACTCCTTAACGACGCTGTCTGGACGCTTTGTCTAACTTTTAATCTTCAGGAGGAAAATTAAGTTCTAGTTGGAGTTAGCCAATCTCTCAGGAATTGTCTCACAAGACTCTAAAACGAAGGATAAGAACCAAATTCAATTAGAAGACTCCTCTCACTCTCACTCTCACTCTCCCTTTAGCCTTTTCATTCTCTTTTTCACTTTTCTTCTTATATTTTATTTTCTTTCTATTTATTTCTATTTTTCTTCTCTTCTCTCTCTCTCTCTCTCTCTCTCTCTCTCTCTCTCTCTCTCTCTCTCTCTCTCTCTCTCTCTCTCTCTCTCTCTCTCTCTGTTTTTTTATGGAGAGAAGGGCTTTTAAGTTAACTATAGTTGAACTTCTAATAAATAAAATTAAATAAATAAATAAATAAATAATAAATAATAAAATAATATATAATATAATATATATATATATATATATATATATATATATATATATATATATATATATATATATATATATATATATATATATATATATATATATATATATATATATATATATATATATATATATATATATATGGCCAGATTGCACTTCTATATACTTAAATATTTAAAAAACTACTGAACGTACGTTAAAAAGGATTATATTTTTAGAATCCTTGTCGAATTTTTGGTTAGAAAAATTGGGAAATAAAAAATAAATTCTTATAATAATTTTATTACGTAAGTAAATTTTACTCTTATATAACGCTGGAAATAATCGTACGTCTAGCAATGTCAATTTTTTAAAAATAAATTTTCCGAAATTTGAATAACTTAAATTTCGCTAATGACTAAGAAAATTGTAAAATATGTTAAATAAATATATATATGGTGTAATACATCAGTTAGACCTGTATATAACGGCCATCTTCGGTCGTTCAGGTTAAATAAAGTCGAATTAGGTTTTTTAGATCATCGCTTATCGTGCACAATCTTTTTTTTTTTAATTTATTTTCAAATATTTTATAATTTTCTCGCAACCAAAATTCGACAAAGATTCCAAAAATGTCTTCCTTCTTTACGTTGGTTCAGTAGTTTTTGAAATATGTAAGTATGTAGAAGTGTAGGCTGACCTGTATATATATATATATATATATATTATATATATATATATATATATATATATATATATATATATATATATATATATATATATATATATATATATATATATATATATATATATATATATATATATATATATATATATATATATATATATATATATATATATATATATATATATATATATATATATATATATATATATATATATATATATATATATATATATATATATATATATATATATATATATATATATATATATATATATATATATATATATATTTATAAAAGATAGAATGGAGTGTTGGAAAACCTGTAGCATGATTTAAGACCGGACAAAAAAATTTCAAACCAAAAGTATTACTGTTGAAGAAAGATCTACTTTCTGTCGATGAAGGATCTACTTGCGGCCACCAAAGGATCTACTTGACAAAGGATCTACTTGCTGTCAACGGAGGATCTACTTTCTGTCGACGAAGATCTACTTGCTGTCGACGAAAAATATACTCGCTATTGACGAAGAATCTACTAGCTGTCGACGAAATATCTACTTGCTGTCGATGAAGGATTTACTAGCGGTCACCAAAGGATCTAATTGCTGTTGACAAAAGATCTTCTGCGGTGAGCAAGGAGTGCAAAAACTATTCATTGAAGAGTATAAACTGTACTTAAAAATGTGGTTCAAGGATTTTATTTATTTTTTTTTATTTTAAATTTTACAATCTATCTGTCTGTTTTTTTTATCTTTTTTTATTTTCTTATCCCCAATTTATCCATCTATCTATCTATCTATTTATTTATCTATCTACCTATCCATTTTTTATTTTCTTATATACGTTTTATCTATCTATCTATCTTTTATTTTTTTATGCACAATTTATCTACCTATCTCTATCTAGCCATCAATCTCTATCTATCTATCTATCTATCTATCTATCTATCTATATATATATATATATATATATATATATATATATATATATATATATATATATATATATATATATATATATATATATATATATATATATATATATATATATATATATATATATATATATATATATATATATATATATATATATATATATATATATATATATATATATATATATATATATATATATATATATATATATATATATATATATATATATATATATATATATATATATATATATATATATATATATATATATATATATATGGTATGCACAATTTATCTATCTATCTATCTATATATATATATATATATATATATATATATATATATATATATATATATATATATATATATATATATATATATATATATATATATATATATATATATATATATATATGGTATGCACAATTTATCTATCTATCTATCTATCTATTTATCTAGCCATATATCTATCTATCTATCTATCTATTAAATCTATATATATATCCATCTATCTGTCTGTCCATCTATCTATCCATCTATCTATCAATCTATCTATCATTCTATCTATCTATCTATCTATCTATCTATCTATCTGTCTATCTATCCATCTATCAATCTATCAATGTTTTCATTTCTTATGCACAATTTATCTAAATATCTATTTATATATCTATTTTTTTATTTACGGATGTCTATCTATATATCTACTTTTTATTTTCTTATGTACAATTTATCTATTTATCTTTTATTTCCTTATGCACAATTTATCTATCAATTTCATTATTTTCTTATACAATTTATCTCATCTGTCTATTTTTTTAAATATTTTCTTATGCACAATTTATCTATCTATCTATCTATCTATCTATTTTTTATTTTTTTATGCACAATTTATCAATTTATCTATCTATCTATCTATCATTTTTTTGTTTTCTTATACACAATTTATGTATCTATTTTTTTTATTTTCTTATGCACAATTTATCAATCTATCTATCTATCTATTTTTTTTATATTCTTATGCAGAATTTATCTATCTATCTTTCTAATGTAGAAGCTTTATAACGAATGTAGAGATATTCTTTTCGAATCAATACGAGTTTTCCTCATAAGGGAAGACTTGCTTCTTTAAATAAATAATTTAAAATTTATGTTATCACTTTAAAATTTCACTTTCCAACAACTCTGATAAAAAAAAATAAAATATAATAAAAAATATTTGAGTAAAAAGCTTTTAAAATAGTTTAAAAAAAAAATAATTCGATAAAATTTGCTGTTAAAAAAAAATAACGATTATTTTTATTTTAAATTTTTAAATTTTTGAAATTTTTTTCAACGGTTTTTTTTCTCTTCTCAAAATTATTAAATATAATTGAGGTTTATATATTCTATTTTTAAAAATTAATGACATTGGATACTTAAGTATACATACATACATACATATTGGTTCTCATGTATAAAGTAAATACTCACATAAACATACATATTTCAGTCTATGTTAACAATTGTACCAAAAGTATGCATATATTTTTATCACAGATTATATACTAAAATAAAATAAAAAAAAAAAAAATCAGAAAATCAGATGGAGACGGAGCAAAAATATTTTTGGTGGAGCCGGAACCCAAAAATATATTTTGGTGGAGCAGGAACCCAAAAATATTTTTAGTGGAGCTGGAACTCAAAAAATATTTTTGGGTGGAGCTGGAACCCAAAAATATTTTTAGTGGAGCCGGAACTCAAAAAATATTTTTGGGTGGAGTTGGATTAAAAGTCCAAAAATATTTAGGGTAATGTAGAAGCCATTGTGAGGGATTTTTTTAATACTGTAAAGTAAAGAGATTCACATATTTTAAAATAATAGAACCCATGCAGGAAAAAGTTTGACAACTTTAAAATATAGGTGCAGGAGCCTGAAAAAGCCTCACAACTTTAAATTAGAGGTGCCGGAGCCGGACAAGGATCCCGATTTGCTCCTTTCTCTATATAGTGGAACTTAGTAAATCTCTGGCCTTTGCCCACCAGAGGTTATATATATATATATATATATATATATATATATATATATATATATATATATATATATATATATATATATATATATATATATATATATATATATATATATATATATATATATATATATATATATATATATATATATATATATATATATATTAAAAGACATTAAGAAGTGACTAGAAAGACAAACATTTCGCCGATAGAGTGATTGAGTCACGTGGTACAAAGGTATAGTGATTGAGTCACGTGTTTGAAGTTTCTATAATTCGATTTTTCTGACGGTTACAAGGAAGAAATTACCTAGACATGTTTCCCTCCTCTAACTGATGAAAACTATTTTATTTAAATAATAATAATAATAATAATAATAATAATAATAATAATAATAATAATAATAATAATAATAATAATAATAATAATAATAGAGATTTACGCCATTCCTCCTACATAAATAAACACACACACACACAAACACTCAAACGCACTCCCCCTCAGCTCCCTCTCCATGCACAAACGCTTTTAAACACAAACACTCACACACACAAACACACAAACACACACACACACTCAGACAGTCAACTACATAGGAAACCACACTTATACACAAGCACTTTCATACAAACACTTACACTCAAATTCATACCCACCTTACGTTTGCATACACATGATTTCATTCTTATTCACACACACACACACACACACACACACACACACATACACACACACACTGAGACACAAATGGTCTGATGCTCACTCATATATGCCCATACACACACATACACCCAGGTTGACATACATGGTTCCGCGTCTTCACACTTACACATGCCCATGCACACACACACACACACACACACACACACACACACCTACTTAGACAGCAAATTCTGGTAAATTTTGAGAAAAAAATACAATCTATAAACTTAAACATTTTAAAAGCCCAAAATTTGCATTTTTTATTCATTATTTTATTTATTTATTTATTTTTGAAGAAAGTAAATAAAACTATTTACATTTCTTATTCCAAGAAAAAATTATTATTATTATAATCATTTTTCCATCACTAATAACTATGTCTTTCCTGAGAGAGAGAGAGAGAGAGAGAGAGAGAGAGAGAGAGAGAGAGAGAGAGAGAGAGAGAGAGAGAGAGAGAGAGAGAGAGAGAGAGAGAGAGAGAGAGAGAGAGAGAGAGAGAGAGAGAGAGAGAGAGAGAGAGAGAGAGAGAGAGAGAGAGTGAGTAAGACAGAGAGAGAGACAGAGAGAGAGAGAGAGACAGAGAGAGAGAGAGAGAGACAGAGAGAGAGAGAGAGAGAGAGAGAGAGAGAGAGAGAGAGAGAGAGTGAGATAGAGAAACAGAGAGAATAATATTTACATTGTCAACACGATTGATCCGATTCACTTATAAGTATAGTATTTGAAAATTCATTTTCACTTATATATATATATATAATATATATATATATATATATATATATATATATATATATATATATATATATATATATATATATATATATATATATATATATATATATATATATATATATATATATATATATATATATTAGAAAATTTCACATCTCACCGGCATTGCCCTATTCGAGGAGAGGAACTTAAACGATTCCGGCACTATTCCTCCTCCTTCAACCCTCTCCAACTCCTTTATACCTAAAATTATAATTTCTTCTAAGGAGTCATTCCTGCTCTCTCTGAGCTTAATACTAAGAAGGCGTACGGTCCTGATGGTATCCAAAGTGTGGTTCTCAAAATTTGAGCTTTTGAACTTGCACTCTGCCTTGTTAAACTATTTCGTCTCTGTCTGTCTACTTCAGTCTTCCCTTCTTGTTGGAAACGTGCGCTCATTCAACCTGTGCCGAAGAAGGTGGGTCCCTCTCAACCCTCTAACTATCGTGCTATTTCTTTAAAACCTCCGTTCTTTCTAAAGTTTTCAAATCTATCCTTAACAGGAAGATTTGGAAACATCTCGATTCTTCTATTCTTATCTCTGATCGCCAGTATGACTTTTGTAAGAAACGCTCTACTGATCTTTCCCTTTTCTCTGACTCTTGGTCTTCCGCTCTTCGGCATTTCGGTGAATCTTTAGCTGTCGCACTGGACATATCGAAAGCCTTCGATAGAGTCTGGAAAAATCTTTGATTCCTAAACTCTCCTCTATCAGAATATATCCCTCTCTCAAATTTCCTTTCTGGTCGTTCTATAGCAGCTTTTATAGACGGCTACCGTTCATTCTTTAAATCTATTAATAGTGGTGTTCCTCAGAGTTCTGTCCTATCCCAATACTTTTTATACTTTTCATGACCTCTCCATTACTTCATCTCCTGTCCACTCCTTTGCTGATGACTCTACCCTTCATTACTCCTCCCAACAACAATTAATTGAAGCTAGAATGGTGGCCATGGAGCAACAGACCTCTGATCTTTATCGTATTTCGAATTGGGGCAGATAAAACTTAGTTGTTTTCAATGCTTCAAAAAACTAAATTCCTTCATCTCTACTCGAGACAATCCTCCACAAAACTATGATATCTTCTTCGAAAACACATAACTCAAACCTTCATCTCTCCTTAATATTCTCGGTGTATCTTTTTTTCTTTATCTTTCTTGGAAAGATCCCATTACTTCTCTTTCTAAACAAGCTTTCAAGACGTTGGGTGTTTTGAGGCGCTTTCGAAATTTTTTCACTCAACCTCAGTTTATTGCTCTTGATAGGGGCGTTATTCGCACATGTATGAAGTATGTCTCACACACGTGGAGTGATTTCACTCATACAGCTCTCCTTGAAAAGGTAGAGTATAGGGCTTTTCGTCTCATCAACTCTCCCGCTCTCACTAATTCTCTCCAGTCTCATTCTGCCCGTCTCTCTACGCTATTACAACGAACATTGCTCGTATCTCTTCCAGTGAGAAGAGCCCTTGCAATACGACTCTCTATACATTTTCATCCTTTCTCTGTCCAACTCTCCGACCCTAGACTTAACCGCTATGCTCAGTCTTACTGGTAAATCTGGAACACACTCCCTTTATCCGATTTTCCCAACTTCCTTTTATTTGCACACTTCCAAATGCCGTGTATCTGGACATACCGGTCTTTAGCAATCAGAACCTGTTATTTTCTCAACTCCAGTGAAAATTTGTAAGCTACCGGCCTTTTATACACAAGAGGATATATATATATATATATATATATATATATATATATATATATATATATATATATATATATATATATATATATATATATATATATATATATATATATATATATATATATATAATATATAATATAATAATATAATATAAATAAACGTAATAAAGACAGAAAAAAAAAAATATTAAGATTTATTTTTTTTTATTTTAATGTTTGCACCATGCAATCATTCCCCTATTGAGGATTGAAAATTTTCTAAGAAGTTTCTTCCTTTGATCATCATAAGCGATGATCGAAACAACTATTTCAGGCACTTGAGTCATTCATTTAACAGTAGCGTCAAAGTAGCTGCATAATCCGGGTCGAAAAACAGAAATGGAAAAGCGCAGATCATATAATCTTGAAGTCACAATGAAATATGGACAAAAGACATTTTGAATTAGACTCCTTAAAATCAGAAGCGTTCAAGAAAACGATCGCTTAAAGGATGAAGAGGCAAATTTGGAACAGCTGTACGAATAATCTCTCAAAGGAAACCTCAAGACCAGTGTTCTATACAGTTTACAAATGAAGTCTCATATATATATATATATATATATATATATATATATATATATATATATATATATATATATATATATATATATATATATATATATATATATATATATATATATATATATATATATATATATACAGGGTAAAAAAATCACTAAAAATAAGATAGTACGTATTTATAAGTAAAAATTTTAAAGCCGCTCAAACCTACGAGATGGACGACGTTTCGGCTCAAAACGTTGAGCCCTCTTGTAGGTCCAAAGAGAAATAAAGAAATGAGACCCTTGACTCAGTTGTAGTTTCGAATAATATTCTGAAACGTATATATATATATATATATATATATATATATATATATATATATATATATATATATATATATATATATATATATATATATATATATATATATATATATATATATATATATATATATATATATATAATATATATATATATATATAATAATAATAATAATAATAATAATAATAATAATAATAATAATAATAATAATAATAATAATAATAATAATAATAATAATAATAATAATAATAATAATAATAATAATAATAATAATAATAATAATGGTCTCTAAACTTTAAATTTGTCAATAATGAGTGGAACTAAGGTCTTTTAACTTGGCAACTCTTCCGCTCTTAATGATTTCCTCCACTTTTAACCAAATATTTCAAGTAGTCAAGATCCCATTGAAGATTGATAACAATTATACCATGGACATCAAAAGAATAATCAAAACATAACCCATGACTTGATAAATATAAATAACGAAAAGACTTTGAACCGTAGAATATAACCAAACCCAATATTATTTTTGGGAGTTGTAGTCCTATTTATCAATAAATAATTAATATTATTATATTTGGTAGAATTTTTTAATCGTATTATCTATCATATTTACTGTTCATTAGTCATCTTGTATGCAATATAAAATTAATATATTTTTTTCCAATAATTATCGTTAGTTTTACAGATCTATGATGAAAACGAATACAATAAATGTTTTAAGTTCAAATATGTACGAAGTGAATAATGTGATTTTAAACATATAAACTTATACAGTTTCAAGGCTTGTTTATTAAGGTGTTTTTTATTCTTAAATATATTTTAAATTACTTTTTTCTTTTGTTTTAAACGAAGACAGGCTATTGTACATTAGTGTAAGAGGTTTCATGAGGTACAGAGAGTAAGAAACCACAATGACTTAACAAGAATGTCCAAGTCAAACTAAAGTAGTTAATTTGCTTATCCAAATACATATATAATATAAAAAAATATGAAACCCTGAGTTCTCAACATATGGACTAAATATAACTCTGTGTTTTATTAAACTATCATTTACAAAGTAGAGTCTAAAATGTATACTTGTAACCACAAATGCCAAACTATATTTACATTATAAATTAATTAAATGTTACTACTCATTTGATTATATCATAGTTATATTTGCTATTTTAAGATTAAATTTATTAACTGTTACCCTCTTACCAGTTAGGCTTAGTCATGATATATAATACCCAGATTATTCATATACCTATCCAGTTCTTTCTTTGCCAAATGTGTCTTTTCCAGTTGTGGATATTTTTTTTATGTATATATTGAAACTACGAAGATGAATTGGTTTGAAATTTTTTTTTTTGGGTTGAGCCATAGAAAACGATTTTGTATACTAAAAATTAAAAAAAAATGGATATAATATTAATTACCCTATCATATCATATGGCTTTCATGGGGTATTATCATTTGGCTTTGCACCTCCTGGTTGCAGCCTCAGTATCAGAAAGATTTGTATAAAATTTTATAACTTTTGGAGCTAAAAAAAATTTAAAAAGTTTTTTTCCATGTATTGAAAATATAAAAATGGTTATTAGGAGTATTTTTACCCTTTAAGTTTAGGTTAGGTTAAGTTGAACCAGTTTGTTAGATATGATAAACTAGTTTGATTTAACCTAACCTGGACTTAAAGGGTAAAAGTACGCTTAATGGCTAGAAAGTTGGCCTAACTTAGCGAATGTCTGGTCTATCAAAACTCGATAATAATGTAGAATAAATTGTTTTAAAAAAAATTTAATTTGCATATTTTACTTTATTTCAAAATATTTCTGCATAGTTTTAATATATAAATATTTAAAATTTTTTTTTTAGCTCTGTAATGGTTATAAAATTATAAAATTTTCTACCATTTCATCTAATGCTGATGCAGCAACCTGGTACTATAAAGCCAAATGAAAATATACCATTAAAGCAGTACATATTATTAAATCATGGTAATTACTACTCTTAATTAATTAAATTTTTATTTTATTTTTGTATTTTTAGTTTACAAAATTGTTTTCTGCGTTTCAATTATTGATATACAAAAAAAAGTATCCACTACTGGAAAAGACAAATTTACCTTTTCTTTAAATTGCAAGTCAATTGCACTAAACTAGCAACTTCAAACCATTCCAAAAATTAACAACTCTATAGTGTTGAATGAGTATTTTTTTATACTGAGAAGTCGCAGCCTCTCTTCAATTTTTATCATAGACTACTTCCTGATTTCCTTTCTCTAGTCTACTGTAAAAAAAATTTATTTATCTCAGTATTATTGAGGTATATAATATTTTGCAAATTTATATAATGTTCCTTCTTAAGAAGTTGCCTTTCAACAGAAAATACTCTTTAACTTCATAATTTATATTCTCATAGCCAGAAATCATCATGTTACCCTTTATTCTTTGTAGCTTATTTTTATATCTTTTTAATGGGGGTCTAAACTTTTGCACAATGTTTCAATATTGACCTAACAAAGCTATTATGCAATTTATCTTTAACTTCTTTTTGTAAATATTATTATGATTTATTATATTTAACACTTTTTAAGTTCTGTAGATTCTGTATTTCCAAATACAGTAATTCTTTCAGATTAATTATGCTAATAAAAAAGTTTTTCTTAATCTTTAAATTTATGCCAAACTATATATATATATATATATATATATATATATATATATATATATATATATATATATATATATATATATATATATATAATATATATATATATATATATCATTGTGTGGAGATTTTGGGTTCCTCTGGCCTCTCTCTTTGCCATTTTTTCTGTAGAGCTACTTAAATCACAAATACATACTCATTGACTCTAAACTCTTGATGCCCTTAACATTATTATCCAGTTTATCCGGTATATATATATATATATATATATATTAATATATATATATATATATATTTATATATATATATATTATATATATATATATATATATATATATATATATATATATATATATATATATATATATACGGGCACCACCCCACGCAAGTGGGAAGGGTGAAGGGTATAAAAATAAATAAATAAAATAAAATATATATATATATATATATATATATATATATATATATATATATATATATATATATATATATATATATATATATATATATATATATATATATATATATATATATATATATATATATAATCTATCATGGATGTACTGGCAAAATTGACCAAGTCAGTTTTCCAAGTTTGTGTTAAATTACAATTTAAAGTAATAAGTAGAACAAAAAATCAGAATTTAATATTTCCCTCATATTGTAATGTTTTTCCTTTCTTGGTTATATTATTTAAATCCTGATTTTTTTTACTGAGAAATTTTTGACTTTTATTTTATATATATATATATATATATATATATATATATATATATATATATATATATATATATATATATATATATATATATATATATATATATATATATATATATATATATAGTATATTTTTTTTAGAAATGGAAATTGTCATGTAGATTGAAAATTAAATGTGGCTGACAATGTTTTGACAAAGTTAATATTATAGTAGTTTATATTCATTTAATTTTATTACTACATATTTAGAGGCTTTATAGCCAAAGAAATTGAAGTGATTTCTGCATATCTTTAGTTATCAATGTTTAAGGACAGAAGGAACAGTTCTGCCTCCACTCAAAAGAACACTGTGAATTCGGGAGAGGAGGAACCAAAGAGCTCTCCAAATACAAAAAAATATAAAAAGAAAAATCTTTTTGCTATCATTCGTCAAAAATTGAATTCTGTTCTAGAGAATAAAAGTAAAGGAACATCTTGTAAGAAACAAAAAAGTTCACAACCATATCGAAGTAAAAGTTTTGAAGCCCTTAGTTATAGTTTAGATGAAACAGAATCTCATGAAAGAGTGTCAGGAAGTGAAGATTCTGTGTATGATAGGAATAAGCGAGGTTCTAGAAGATCTCAGTCATTACGAAGCAAACAGGCTGTTTGTCCTGCTGAGCTAGGGGCATCCCAGAATGCTACAGAGTCCTCCCGAACAGAATTACAAAGTAATAATGAAATCAATTTGTCGAGCAATCACCTTGTAGATACAGAAGACCATACTGTGATTAGTAGTTATATAAATTCCGATTTTAAAATCTCGAGCTTAAATTCTGAAAACTCATCCATCCAGGCTGAGGCTGTTCCTGATAACCCAGTAGAAAAAAAACTGTTAAAACCAGAAGTTAAAAGTGAAAAGGATATAGCTTGCAATGGTGTAAACCCCCCAGGTAAAGGTACACAAAATAAAAAATTCCTTCCAAGCACTTCACTGCAAGGAAAAGAAATGAAACCTTTAAGTCTTAAAGATTTGGGTGTTGTTAGATCACCTTGCTTAACAATAAATGATGGTGAATCCAAAAGTCTGGCCAAGGAAATTAGAGAACTTAGTAAGTATGGATGGTATTGGGGCCCTTTGAATCGTAGTGAAGCTGAGGAGAAACTTGCTGATCAACTTGATGGTGCCTTTTTGGTCAGAGATTCTTCTGATGTCAAATATCTTCTAAGTTTAAGTTTCCGATCATATGGAAAAACTCTTCACACTCGCATTGAACATAGTAATGGTAAGTAGTTTTTCATTTAATACAGAGAAAAGTTGATCATCAAATTTTCTGATGTTATATATATATATATATATATATATATATATATATATATATATATATATATATATATATATATATATATATATATATATATATATATATATATATATATATATATATATATATATATATATATATAAAATATTTTAGGTTGGTTTTAGTTTTTACCCTCAACCAGATGATGATCATGACAGTTATCGTAGCGTTGTGGATTTGATCAATCATTGCATTTCGGAATCTGATGGGGGTGTCTTTTGTTATTCAAGACCTTTGATCAAAGGCTCTCCTTCCTTCCCCGTCAGGTTAACCAAGCCTGTTTCAAGGTTTATGCAGGTAATATATATATATATATATATATATATATATATATATATATATATATATATATATATATATATATATATATATATATATATATATATATATATATATATATATATATATTTACTTTATTTCAAAGATTTGCATGGGGAGAGTTGTGAGTTGGAACCCTGGTGGTGGTTGTAGGAAGTAGCTGAACTCCTTTCATTCTTGATTGGGGGGGAGGGTCAATTCAGTCTCTATAATTAAATTATTTAGAAATGATTTGTGAACTACTTATATTCTGGATAGACAACTACTACTTGAACAATC
>SEYY01020807.1:15000-17500 GCA_009176605.1 Armadillidium nasatum | reverse complement strand
GGCACACTTCAAGTTGGCACCTCACAGGCATCGTCCTATTCAAGGAGGGGAACTCTACCGGTGCCCAAGCATGAGTCAGTCACTTTTATTATGCCACGGCACCAATATTGGGTACTATTTTTCCCATTAAGACACTGCTGTCTTTTTTTTTAAATCTTCATACATGGTTGTCTTTTTGCCTTAATCGATTTGTTTTTTTTTTGTTTTTTTTTTACCCTTGAGAGCGTGGGTTTTTGCCCTTGATCATGCTAAGCATACACTTCTTTTTTCACACTTTATGGGCTTTTGTCCTTAATAAAAAGAGGAACTTTTCAGAAATAGAACTCCTTTAGGTATCGAACCCACAAACTTCTTCACATTAGAGTCCGATTCGTTAACTCATACGCTACTCTTTCATAGAAAGGAAATTTACCTTTTCGAAGATGTTGAATTATTAATAGTACCAATTTGAAAGGTTGTTTTTGGCTAGTATAATGAATGGTAAAATAAATAATAAGTCTTACAATCCACAAACTAGAAACGGTTGTATAGTAGTGGTAGTTCCTCCAAATATTCATAGTATTGAAACAGACATTTTCAAAAGCCGAATTTGAGCGGGGAAGTGTGTTAAAAAAAAAATAATTTTATTTGTCTGTCATTTCAGTAACTGCGAAATCGCGCATTTGCGCAACCTTAATAAAGAAAAAAAAAACTAACAAGGAAACTAACATTAATTCTCTCTAATATTGTTAATATTTACTAGTATTACTTTGTAATAATAGTTATTCAGATTTTTCCAATAATAATAATAATAAAATATAAATTATATAAATAAGATTAATAATATAATGGTTGTATATATAAATAGTTTTATTAAAAATTATAAAAAAATATTTTTTAGAAAAATATATATATATATATATATATATATATATATATATATATATATATATATATATATATATATATATATATATATATATATATATATATATATATATATATATATATATATATATATATATATATATATATATATATATATATATATATATATATATATATATATATATATATATATATATATATAATATAGGCGCATATATATATATATATATATATATTATATATATATAATATATATAAATAAAAAAAAAAAAAAAAAAAAAAAAAAAAAAATAAAAATAATAAATATATATATATATAATATATATATATATATATATATAATATATATATATATATATATATATATATATATATATATATATATATATATATATATATATATATATATATATATATATATATATATATATATATATATATATATATATATATATATATATATATATATTAGAATAGTCATCTCTTACTACTCTGTAATATTTTTAGATCCAATTTTGTAATCTGTTTAACTAATCGTAATATTTGAAGTTACTTATGTATGTTATGAAATCTGCACCACGGTAATCTCTGTATTGATTATTATGGTAATCTCTTGTAATCAATAGTAATTGATAAATTATCAGAATAAATTTATAAAGTACTGCTTTTACCATGCAGCTCAAAATAAAAAAAATAATAATAATCTGCATGGTAATTAATCTCAGTATTTATTCTGGTAATCTGCCATAGTTTAGCAGCATGAAAAGAAAATTAGGGGATTACAATGTAATTATTTCTATTGGGTAATCTGCATGGTAAACTTGGTAATTTATTTCCATTATTTCTTGTAATCTATAAAAGATTACAAGAAATATTTATAATTTATCCAGATTACCGTACAGATTACTTATTTTTTTTAAAAATTTCATGGTAATTTCAATAATTCTGGTAAATTACCATAGTTATCAGTATGTACAATAAATAAATGAGATTATCATGTAGATTACTTTAAATGTTATTTTTATTAATCTGCATGGTAATAATAATAATAATTTATTGGTTATTCCGGTAATCGATGGTAATTTGTCTTGCTTACGAGACGTAGTGATGTGAAATGTGGCTGTAGGAGGTGGAGTAGGAGTAAGAGGAGTTCCCTCTACAGAAACACTTGACACAAAACTCCATGACAATATTTATAAAATATTTTTAGTATATTTATTTAACTTATTTATTTATTTATTTATTATTATTATTATTATTTCGTTGTGAATTGGTTTTTGTTAAGAATGAATATGAAAATATTGAAATAGGTTAGGAGTAATGTATTGTGAGGGGGAAATTTTTTGGGAAAAATCCGATTGAGAGTTTGTATGAGAAATTGTTGTTGTTGTTGAGACATTGTTGGGAATAACAAATTAACAAACAAAAAAAAAAAAAATTTGTTGTAACGGAGAATAATTGATAAAAAAATGTTAATAAAAGTTTATCGGAATGAGATATAATGTGAGATTGTTATTGTAATGTTATGGTGGAAAATATTTGAACTTAGAGATGGATGGACATGAAGAACATTTGTAATGAACTTAATTTAGATGGGTTGTTATAGGAAATGAGAAATGTATTGAAATATTGG
>SEYY01020807.1:0-10000 GCA_009176605.1 Armadillidium nasatum | reverse complement strand
TACAATTTGAGGTCCAACTTTTTAACTCTCAAAAAAAAAATTAGTTTAAAAGTTCCATTGCAATGGTTTGATTATAAATTCTCATCATAATATTGATGAGATTTAACTATGAAAATAAAAACTAAATTAGATTAAGTTGGAAGAGGAAATAATTGAAAAAAAAAAAAGATATTTTTTTATAATTCAAGGGTAATATTTAATTTTCTTTTTATTTTAATTGAGTTGGCATCTCACGAGTATTGCTCAAAGAGGGAAAGTTTTTAAGATCCACGTGAGAGAATGTAAGAGGATCTTCAAACAAGTTCACGAGTTAATCATTCCTTTGAATAAAACAAGGAACCTTTGCTACACAAGCTACGATAATTAAATATAATCAAAGTCATAGAGCAATTAGAGTTCTGAACCTGTGACAAATCTTCATGATTTACAAAGCCATCAAATATTTTTCTCTTCAAGGTACTCTAAATTTCTATATTCTATCTAAGTAATTAGTCTACGTAACTTACATGTTCTGGGAACTCCTCAGCAAATTCTTCCAAAGTCATTTCTGTAAGAGGAACCATATTTTCCCATCGTTTAAGCTCCTCTTTATGAGATGCAATACGGATGTCACTCTGTCTACAAAACTCTTTCACATCTGACATCTAAAATGAATGAGAGAGAAAAAAAAATAAACATTTTAATAAAAAACAATTCCAATCATTATATTACAGAATGACTTCCTTTTATAAACACTATCTTCTAAGGCATGTTTTAAATTTATTCTTCCATCTTATGGGAGAACTCATTCACATTAATAATAAACAATTTCAAAGTCAGGATGCAAGTAATAATAATAATTTAAAGTGAACACTACCTTTTTAATACAAAGGTTACTATTGACAGGTATCAGATAAATAAAAAATTACTACCGCTACTACTGATCAAGGTTCATAAAAAATAGAGCAGCTACTTTAAAAAAACCTTTCTGTACTTTCACAAAAAATATTTTGGCAAAACCAATGGTCAAACTCTTACGAAACTATAAAAATATTAAAATACTGAGCATATATATATATATATATATATATATATATATATATATATATATATATATATATATATATATATATATATATATATATATATATATATATATATATATATATATATATATATATATATATATCGACTCCGGGTTCGGTTGGAGTAGAGAAATTTGAGTTCTCTAGCGCTTAGCTCCGCAAATTTTTGAGGTAATAAGTACATCAGTGGTGTGCTTGCTGATGGTGGAATCAAAATTGGCATCCAGAATAGACCTGGCCAGCCAGCGGATGTTTGCCATCGGCCCAAGAAACCCTTGGTTCAACCTCAAATGAACCTACTGACAGAGTTAAGAACCCTTCCTGGGGACGGATATTATATATATATATATATATATATATATATATATATATATATATATATATATATATATATATATATATATATATATATATATATATATATATATATATATATATATATATATATATATATATATATATATATATCCCGAAAAATCCTCAATCACTGTTTTTGACATCGATAGACATCAATCCTTCCTCCACCCCCACATAAAACTAGATAATACCCTCAATCCCTCATTTCTCTAAATAAATTCCCAAAGATCCTTGGCCTCACATATGTCACACACTTCACCTTCTCACAACATTTCCAAAACACAACCAACACTGCAAACAGAAAATTAAACATCATTACAACACTATCACAAAACAACTTCAGTAACGAACTAACCACCTTCATCATAGCATACAAACAGTTCATCAGACCAACACTTAATTACGCATCTCCAGCCTGGTAGCCTGCCACCTCACCCTCAAACACAGATAGAAAAAAAAAAAAAAAAAAAAAAAAAAAAAAAAAAAAAAAAAACCGCTCCCCGAATCATCACAGGTTGCACTAGAACCACTTCATTTACATGAAGAAACAAATATACTCCCGATCCCTGTTCACCTAGACATGATAGAAACCCAATTCTACACAAACACCCTAGACATATCACATCCTTGTCACTATACCCTACAAGACCACACAAGACACCGTCTAAAATTACCCCCATCATCCCTTGCCCAATAATACAGTGACATATTCAAAACCATTCCACCTACTGCAAACAACACACCACTAAACAAACACATACACACCATCATAACACTAAATTATCTCAACACCCACCAACTAAATCATCTTTTCAATGAACAACCCCTGACATAACAAATACACAAAACACATTACCACGCAAAACCCAAATTACCCTATCCAGATTAAGGTCAGGCCACCACCCTAACCTACAAGCATACAAACATAGATTCAATATAAAAAACACACTATCCCCAATATGTTAAAGATGTATGCAAGAACCAGAAACAACAAAACACCTCCGTCTGAGATGGCCCTCCCTTACACAACACAGAGCCCTCCATCACATCTCCTCTCTAAGAGACCTATGGGTACGGAAGGCGGCCATTGTGGATTTCCTAAAAGCAGTGTGGCTCTTCCAATGAGGAAGGTCCAAGGGATAAAAAAGTAAGTAAGTAAGTAAGTAAGTATATATATATATATATATATATATATATATATATATATATATATATATATATATATATATATATATATATATATATATATATATATATATATATATATATATATATATATATATATATATTGTAATAATCCGCATGAGCATCATTATATGTTCATGAGAGTTATGTATTGCTATATATATATATATATTATGGTTATATTGTTTTCACCCATATTTTTCACCTTGTCGTAGGTAATAACCTATGCACTGCCAACGTACTCCTTATGTTATATTATTAGGAGGATAATATTATTTATTGTTCATTTATGATATACTTTGTGTGATTGGTTATAAATCTATTTCTCTCTTTTACAGGCAGTAGTTAGATTTGTTTATATTCTGAAATATTGATATATAGTCGGATGCCTAAACTGATATATTCGGTCTTAAAGTTGAGGTCTTTACTGATATTCTGTTTACTGAAATAGTCTCAAGTACGAAACATTCCTTGCTAGGGTAAGTTTTACAGGCTTTATTATTTTGTTAGGAGTTATTTTAATTAATTTCAGTTAGTTAATCAATTGTTAGGAATAGATAATCTGATACGATTTATCCTTCAGATTCCAGTGCTCGGATCACATTCCAGTGCTTGGATCACTTTGCAGTGTTCAGATTCTATTCCAGTACTTGGATCACGTTCCAGTGCTGTATCTGATCAACATTCAGTCCATAAATCTAGGCTATATAATTCAGTCTCAAGGTCCAATCAGGTGACCCGGTTGTATCAGGAGTACATGTAATCCGAATATTTAGTGTATATTCGCAATACGCACTGATAGGGTATCACTATAGAGGAAGCCAACACTGACTCCGGCATATTCTGTAATCATACTCGGACGAGCTGTGAGCAGTTTCCTCTGGCTAATCTTGCCAAAGTTAAGTTATTCTTAAATAATTACAAGTATTATTTGTATTGCTTAATCGTGCCAGTATTTACTGATTAAATATACATTTATTTATATCTGTATATCTAATCAGTCCTAAATTATCATTTTATCTTGTAACCTAATCCTAATTGAACAAACCATAATCTTAGGTCGGTTATAAAATCATTATTTTATTATATATTTGAATGTATATGTATACCCATATATTCTAAGTGTTAGACACTGCGTATATAAAATTATTTATAATTTTATATATATTTACCCCTCTAGTTACAATCTTGGTTCATTCAAGTTGTCAATATTCTTGTAACGATTCATATTTATAGTCAATTTATAATCTACATCCCGGTGTCAGTCAAATAATCTGGCATTTATACACATTCGGTATATGCCCTGGCAGCCGTGTCGACGGGTATAGCTGGCAGGTTATGTAGTTGGATGTGTTGAATCCGGAATTGTACATTCGCCAATTAAATTTGTATATATTCTTCAGGGTGCATTCTTATTCGTAGATCGTGTCCTGTGTTTTCCTGTAGTTAGTTTATTATATTATTATATAATCTACTATATCTTTTGGAGTCACGAGAGTTTATTCATTGTTGGGTTTGACATACGTACTTGGCACCTCTTCATTTAATTCGTCTGGGCCATAGATAAAGACGAAGAAGTTTAGCAGGGGAATCCTGTAAACCGGACCTGAGTGTCTGCGTTATTTGTTGTTAAACAGAATTTCATCAAGTTGTTGGCAGGAGTGCTTGGACGAACTGTAAGTTGGTTGGTCCTATCTTAGTATTGGTAGGGTGAGTCATCATCAGTAACCGTACTCTCACCTTAACAATATATATATATATATATATATATATATATATATATATATATATATATATATATATATATATATATATATATATATATATATATATATATATATATATATATATATATATATATATATATATATATGAACCGACCGGGGCCCCGGCCCCGGCCCCGGCCCCGGCCAATCCCGGCCATTTTTACTGACCCCGGCCCCGGCCCCGGCTAAAAATCAGGGAAAACCGGGGTTGCCGGCCGGGGTTAAAATGGCAAATTATACAAAAATTAAATTTTTTTAAAAAAATTTTCAGCCGATTCTGCTGAAACTTTCAGTGTATATAGATTTTTTACCGGTAAGAAAAGTCCATTTTTTGCGTTTTTCCGAGTCTATTACGGTTAAAAGTTTTTTTTTTTTTTTTTTTTTTTTGGGGGGAAATTTTACCCTTTTTCAATAGAATGGCGGTGTCAAACCACTTTTTAGAATGAGCTGAAAGTTGGATTATTTATTTAAAATTATATGGGCTACAAAAGCCTCTAATAGACTTTTGTTCCCAGAGTTATAGAAAAAATGTTATAAGCCAAAAACTGACCAACTATAGAAAAAAAAAATTTTTTGAACTAAAAAAATCCACCTTTTCAGACAAAATCTTTTTTAAAAAAATGCAACTATAACATTTCCTATTTTTGATGTGTATAGAGGAGGGGTGGGGCTACAAATTCCTCCATGTACTTTATTCGATTAGATTCGTTGATTTTGAGATATAGCCTTCAAAAAGGTCCATTTTTGGCCAAATTTCAAAAATTCCCAAAGTTTGAGAGGCTATATCTCGCTTCAAACAAAGGGCATTTAAAAATGCACTAAATAAAAATTGTTGCCCTGTTCCTCTTCTAAACAATATTCACAAATAAAAAAATAGTAGGTAGCATTTTTTTTAAAATAATTTTTTCCTCCAGAAGGGTACGATTTTTGCAAATTTTTTTTCAAGTGCTTTTAACTTTTTTCTAGACGTGATATCAAAAATCTATTCCCACCAATGCAAGAAATTTGGGCAAAGGTATTCAGTTAAATTTTCAGCTCGTGGACCAGTGGTTTGATCCAGTTATTCATTTTTTTCAACTTTGGGTCCAAATAAGTTTCAAACCGTTTTAGACTCAAAAAAATGCTCGAAATCAACTCAGAACTTCGTGAAAAAATTCACATACTTTGAAAATTTCAGCAAAATCAGTCAAATAATAAAAAAAAATTTTTAAACAAAATATAAAAAAATTAAGATTTTTTTCTTTTCTGATTCTTTTGACCGCTCCTTTTCTGCTAGTGAATGTTCATCTTTGTGTTTTGATTTTAGATACTCCAAAAAGATTTGGGTGAAATTTTTTTACTTGTAGCACCCGGAGGTTCTCTTCTAATTTTCTGACTGCAGATGTTACATTTAGCTATTTCGAGCCTATCCTGAAACATTGTAAAGTATTCAAATACTGCAGAAGCTGATCTTTTAGCCATATTGACTGAAAGTATAAACAAAATAATAATTTTTAAATAATGCAGCTAAATGATACAAGTTTGATACATAGCAATAAAATAACAATGATATGTTTAAATACAGGTTAAATTGATAATTTTATATCTTACATTTTTTCAAACTTTACCTTTGGGTCTTACCTAGGTAAACGTGTTAAATCACTATTATGAATTAGAATAATTTTTTTTTAATTTTTGTACTTTTTTTAAACTTTAAATATACAAAACCGTAATTTTCTGATTTTTTTTTAGAGAAAATGCTTATAATCATTAATTTAAGTGAATGTTGCCTATTCTACTCCTTCCTTACAATTAAATAAACCTTATATCTAATTTTCTTAACCTAAAATTTCAGTGCTTTTGACCTCTTTACAAATTTTAGGAAACCCCGGCCATAACCCCGGCCCCGGCCCCGGCCCCGGCCCCGGCCCCGGCCCCGGCCAAATTCCAGCCCCGGTCGGTTCCTATATATATATATATATATATATATATATATATATATATATATATATATATATATATATATATATATATATATATATATATATAATAGTCCTGAAAAATGTAAAAAAGGAAATATTCGTAAATATAACCAATGAGTGTTTGAAATAAGTCCTATTAATATTATAATATTTTCATTGTACAAGTTTTTCCCAGAAACTCCCCTACCTGAAGAATTTTAAAAGAATCACAAGTGTCTCATATGCTGCCCAGTACCCAGGGTATTCTAATAATTTTTAATTTTCCAAATACAGTAAAAGTCATGTAAAACAGGATGTCTATTAATACCAGATACCAACAATGATACCATCCACAAAAATTTTTCAGTACCATCAATATAAATATGATGGTGTAAGCGGAAGCTTTTGTAAAAATTTCTTACCACTTGTTTTTCTTTTGCATTTATGGCCTCTAAGTAAGTATTAGCTGGATAAGGGACATTGAGAGCTTCATACTGTTTCTGAAATTCATCGACCATTCCAGGAACTGCAATTCTAGTTTTGTACTGATCCCAATGAATCTTTGGTAAGGATTCGGGCAAAGCTACAACACTGAAAAAAAAAAAAAAAAGGTCAAATTAATTAGTATCCTTTAAATATATAAATTTAAGTAACTTTATAATTAATGAAAAAAGTTTTACTATTTTACTCTCCTCTTACTTCTAGCAAAAACTTCAACACAGATTTTCTTTTGACTAAACACTAAGTTTTAAAACATGATATATGTAAGATACGTAAAAAGCTTAAAAATGACCAGATAAATTAAAGTATAAATTCTATATAGAAGATAAAAGTGTATTATATATATATATATATATATATATATATATATATATATATATATATATATATATATATATATATATATATATATATATATATATATATATATATATATATATATATATATATATATATATATATATATATATATATATATATATATTAAGCAAGTTTGTAAAGTACCGATCCAGTAAACCAAAGATAGGGAGTCTGTACTTTGTAGAGTGTATTTTTGTTTTTGTTTCACGTGAAATTCCTTTGTTAAGCAAAACGCACCATTCGTACCTTCTGTATTTTATGCACAAGAACCAATTAAACATTTTTTTAATGTTAGTTTTAAATTTTCATTTAATTACTTTGAGAAAACATAATTTGTTAAAGTTCACAAGAGTTTCCACGAATAGTGGGTGATAAATGATAAAAAATAAGTCATTTTTCTTTCAGTTTTCATTACATTTTTATTTTTCATAAGATTTTCAGCCCATCAGCTGTTCAAATGAATTAAGAGTAGTTTCTTAATTTCCCATTTTTAGATCTTTCTTTAATCACCGAACCTTTTCATTTAAGAATTTCAAAATTATTTTCTGACCATTTCAAAAGAAAAGTTTGTCGACATTTTTTTCTTCTTTTATTTTTCCATCCTATATAAAAGTTTTCAACATCCTAAATAAAAAAAAAAAAAAAAAAGAAAAAAAATATATATATAAATATAATATATATTATATATATATATATATATATATATATATATATATATATATATATATATATATATATATATATATATATATATATATATATATATATATATATATATATATATATATATATATATATATATATATATATATATATATATCGTAGGTGTACTAGCAAAATTGATCAAGTTTGTGTGAAATTACAATTTAAAGTTCTAGGTGGTAAGAAAAATCAGGATTTAAATAAAATCAAGAAAGTAAAATCATCACAATATGAAGGAAATATTAAATCCTGATTTTTTGTATTACTTAGAACTTTAAATTGTACTATCTCTTTTCTTCAGGTACTACCAACAATGGTAGGTGCTCAAGGGAATTGGCCTCTCGTTTTCCACCACCATTGCACCATCCTCATTGTACAAGGGGTACCCTGCTCTCTCACAAATTTTGTGTGGATGTTTTGTTTTGTTACGGAACTAATGGAAGTTTATTATTATTTTTCTTACCTTTTTTAAATGATTCTGATTTCAACCTTTGGGGTTGTATAGTGTATTTTGTTGTCCCCTCTTGCTCTTAATATTACCTTGTTCTTAACATATTTTACGTGTGCTCATTGATTACCACAAATATAACTATGTGATACTTTTGTTTTGATTTTTGTAAAGTTGGTTAATTTCTGGTTAAGATTATTTAATTTCTGGTTAAATTCAAATATTTTAATTAGATTGACTGGTAGAGGGCCTACCCAGTAGTTCAGATTAGGCTTTCTGATAGCCCTAGGGTATATTTTCAAAACCCTAGGCTAAACTAGGACTAAGGTAGTTATAGTGGTTGTTTCATTTAGTATATTTGAAAAGGTTAAATTGTTGCTTAGAGCTCTTGATTAAAGTTAGGCAGCATAGGAACATAGGAACATAGGAACATAGGAAAAAATAGAGACAGTTAGAAGCCACAAGGGCCTATCGAGACTGTCCCAGTCCAAACAAATATTAACTATCAATACTAATACATGCACAAAGACTAGGTCTGTCCTATCCCTAGTTATCAGTTTACTCATGCAAAGATAAAAAATAACACCAAGGCCAGTTTTACATGCAATATTCAATGAACCATCACCCACTACAAAAAAATAAACTGCCAATTAGGCTTGGTCATAGGTTGATCTAAAAATACAAATATACCCACCAATTTGGCTTAGTCAAGTTATTCTATATAATACCTAAACTATCCATATATCTATCTAGCCCCTTTTTAAATTTGACAAGAGAATCACAATCAACAATCTCTTGTGGCAAGTCATTCCAAAAATTAACAACTCTATTACTGAAAGAGTACTTTCTTAGATCGAGATGGCATGGCTTCTTTTTAATTTTCTTATCATGTCCTCTAGTTACTCTTCCTTGGTCCACTATAAAGTATTTTTCAATCTCTGTATTACTGCCAGATGCAAATATTTTGTAAACTTGTATCATATCCCCTCTGAGAAATCTCCTTTCAACCGAGAACATTCCTAACTCTTTCAACCTCTCTTCATAGCTCTTATTTTCAAAGCCAGAAATCATCCTTGTTGCTCTACGTTGGACTCTCTCCAGCATGTCTATGTCTTTTCTTAAATGAGGAGCCCAAACCTGTGCACAATACTCTAATGCTGGCCTGACATAGCTATTATATAGCTTGCTTATAACCTCTTTGCTCTTGTAAACTACATTGCGATTAATTATACCTAACATCTTATTAGCTCTATTCCTTGCTTCCAAACATTGATCACCCACCTTCAGATTACTGCTAATAATCACACCTAAATCCTTTTCATGCTCCACAGTCTCAAGCCACTCCCCATTCATTTCATAATTAAATCTTTCATTTGAGTAACCTACATGAAGAACTTTACATTTTTTACTATTAAAGTTCATTTGCCACCTCTCTGCCCAACCAAGAAGTCTATCTAGATCACTTTGAAGCTTTATGCATCCATCATTATTCCTTACTGAGGTAACCACTTTGGTGTCATCAGCAAACTTAGAAACCTTACATTTAAGGCCTTTGTCTAAATCATTTATATAAATAAGAAACAAAAGTGGTCCCAGCACAGAACCCTGTGGGACCCCACTCTTCACCGTTTCCCATAATGACTTATTTCCATTAAGTAATACACACTGCCTTCTGTT
>SEYY01020806.1:7500-19123 GCA_009176605.1 Armadillidium nasatum | reverse complement strand
ATTTACTTATATAAAATATGGTCATTCATTTATGATGTGTGTGTGACATGTATTTATTTTAGTGAAATTTATTCATTTAGTCATTCATTATTTCAGCTATTCTCGCCTTGCTTTCATACTGCTGTAACAATGCATACATTCTAGCATACTCATAAAAATATTTACATATATATTTAAATATATAATATATATATATATATATATATATATATATATATATATATATATATATATATATATATATATATATATATATATATATATATATATATATATATATACAGTGGCGGCTCGTCTATATGGGCTCCAGGGCTGCAGCCCCTCCAAATTAAAAATACCAGACGTAGGATGTTTATATAAAAATGAAATTTTTGTCACAGAAAAGGGATTTAAATTCATTTTTTAACAACTTAATACATAAAGAGTATAAATCAATAAAGAAAATAAGAATTAAATGCGTTTTGCAATTGCAAATTTGTAGGTACGTTTTTTTTTTTGACACATTGCAATTATGAAAAATATGGGCTCTAAAATCAGAGTCCTCAATAAAGGCCAAAGTATTAGTTCTTAAATAATAAGACAGATATAGCAACTTATAAAAAAAGTATGCCAAATTTGAATAGCAGTTTTTATGAAGTTGCCAGTCTGTCTTCTGACAGTTTTTGGCAACTTGGACATTAGTTTCTAATGTTTAAAAAATGTAAAGTTGCTAGTTTTGTCCTTTTAAGAAGTTCTTAAATATAACAGACTAAAAATGAAACAGTTTGTTATAGATTCGTGTTGAGGTTGGATGTTTTTTTTTTTTTTTTTTTTTTTTTTTTTTGTGGAAGAAAAATTACCGATATTATTTGTTTTTTTTTTGTTCGATATATATATATATATATATATATATATATATATATATATATATATATATATATATATATATATATATATATATATATATATATATATATATATAGGCCAGCTGCACTTTTACATACTTAAATATTTAAAAATTACTGATAAAAAATTACTAATAGAGAGTGAAATGGTTTGTAAAATACTAGATTTCAATGAAAAAGTAATTGAAAACTTTTCGACATCTAAAACTCGAAGAACTAATCTTATTTTTAAATAAGAATATCAGCAAGCTTTCCAAGAACTAATCCTATTTTTAAATAAGAATACCAGCAAGCTTTCCAAGAACTAATCTTATTTTTAAATAAGAATATCAGCAAGCTTTCCAGAATAAGTAATATATATATATATATATATATATATATATATATATATATATATATATATATATATATATATATATATATATATATATATATATATATATATATATATATATATATATATATATATATATATATATATATATATATATATATATAAATCCAGCCCCTCCTTGCCAAGTTTACACGAGCCGCCACTATATATATATATATATATATATATATATATATATATATATATATATATATATATATATATATATATATATATATATATATATATATATATATATATATACATATATAAATTTGTTAATCGTATTTATTTACACTGAATCATACTACGCACGGTTATAACTGCACAATATACATACTATTTACTCTTTAGAGCTTTAGTAGTATTTTCTTTTGGTTATTGTATCGTCAAACCGAACGTTCTTTCGTTTAGGTGTTTCGGTAATTTCGATTGTTGGCTCTGACGCTTCTTTACTGCATGTTCTTATTGGAGATATTAATATTTTAGTGCATCCCTGTGGTGGTGGTTTATAATCCTTGTCCGGATCTCTCTGTTTGGTTCTTACAGATACGGGTGATTTTTCATCTGCTGAATGCGCTTCTTCTGCTATTGGTGGTATACTGACATCTTGTCCTGTATTCTCAAAAGGTTCTTCCTTTTCGATCTGTTCATATTCTGGTATTCCTGGTGGTTCAGGATCAGTGACGATCTCTTCGGGTGCGTCTCCATATTCTCTCCCTGCTTCTGGGTCTTTTCTTGTGTTCTCAGGTTGCTGGTATGATCTTAATGCTGCTCTGTAGTTCGGTAATGGACAATATACCATTCCATCATCATCATCAACATCATCATCATTATGCTTTTCATGTTCTTTGGTCGTTGTTATCCTCCCTCTTTGCTCCTTGGGCTTGCTACCTTTTACCTTTATTTGCTTTTCTATATTTCCTCGATATTTCATTTTAACTATTTTAAAATTACCTATATGACAATTATAAATTTTATTATTTTGCGGATCTCGTAAAATATATACATTTCCACTTCCTATGTTATTTGCTATGCCTTCCACTCGGAATGGACCTCTCCATTTACGATATAACTTTGGTGAAAGGTGAGGTGGCTTTACAGTCTGTCATATATACCAAATCTCCTGGTTCTTACATCTCTTGTTTTACTCTTCTTATCTCTTTTGTAGAGTATATTTCCTTACCTCCTTCTCTAATATGTCTTTTCCTTGCTCTCTAATTCTTTTAATTCTATTGTACAGTGTTTCAGTTATATTATCAGAATTGATATTAGTCTTTTCTATTTTCCTATCTTTAATCAGTGTGCTATTTGGCAACTCTGATGGCATTCGTTTTAGTATAGCCATATAGTAAGGAAATGTGGATCCGATTTGAACACTAGCATTATATGTATTATTAATGGTAGCTTGTGCTAAGGGTAAGAATTGATCCCAGTCCTTCTGGTTGTCTTTAACATAGCATCTTAAGTAGTTCTCTATATCTTTATTGACTCTTTCTACAATACTGTTACTCCATGGGACTACGGACTGCTATTCGACCTTCTTTATGCCAAATTTCTTACAAATTTCTTTCATCATTGTCCCTTTAAATTCACCGGCATTATCTGACAATAACGTCCCGGGACACGTGTGATTTACAATTATTCTTTCTATAAGATATCTGACTATATTAGTACTGTCTCGATTCTTAAGTGCTATTAACTCGACATACCTAGTGGTTTGGCACTTAAATACAAGAATATATTGGTGTCCTTGCGTTGTTTTGGGCAAGGGTCCCAATATGTCCATTCCCACCTTTTCAAAGGGTGTGTCTGCTAAAGGGTATTGTCCCAATTTTGCTCTAGCTGGGTTGTTTCCTTTAACACAGATATGACACTGATGACAATACTTCCTCTACGCGTTTTCTCATTGTTCTAAAAGTAGAACCTTCTTTTCAATCTCTTTAGCGTTTGCGTTGATACCCAGTGTGCCCTGACTCATATGCAGAATGTGCTAACATGTATTGCTGTTTCAATGAGTGTTCCTGGAATATATACTTTATAATTTCAGTTCTTGCTTATATAAAAATCATATCTTTAAACATTTTATAACCTGGACACATATTTCCCCTTTTCCTAACTCATTATATAGATTCTTTCAAGATTTGGGACAATGTCTTCTGCGCTTTGCTTATTATATTTGCATCCTAGAGACATGACTATAGGATTCTTTGGTTCTTGTTTAATATGGTCAATGCTTTCCTCACTATCAACATCACTATGATCTTCCTCATCTTCCGGAATATATCTGGATAAGAAAATCAGCTACCTGATTTTTCTTTCCCTTTATATACTCGAATTTGGGGCAAAAATCACTCACAATAAGTGACCATCTTGCCAACCTTGCTGATGGATAATCTTTCTTGGCAAATATAGCTATAGCAGCTGTGTGGTCACATTTTACTGTTGATGGGATATCGATATATCATATTTTTAAATTTCTTTAAAGCAAATACAATTCCTAATGCTTCCATCTCTGTGATAGAGTAATTCTTTTCACTCTTAGTTCAATGTCCTACTAGCAAAACTTACAGGTCTTTCATTACCAGCTTCATCTTCTTGAAGAAGTACAGCACCCAAGACCTTGCTTTAGAAGCAGTCAGTCACTATGATAAATTCCTTATCATAATCTGGGTATTGTAGCAAGCGGTTCTTGTGCTAACAGTTCTTTTAACTTTTCTCAGAGCTTCTTCCTGCTCTCTTCACCCCATTCGAACTTCTCCTTCTTCTTCAATAGCTTGTTAATTGGTGATGCTATTGTGCTGAAATCTGGGATCAGATTTCGGAAGAAATTGAAAGAATCCCATGATTGATCTAATCTCTGGTACATCCTTTTGGACTTTTGATCTTCTTGAGAGTTTTTATCTTTTCCGGATCGACGGTAATTCCTTTATCGGATATTAAAAACCCTAGAAATGTGACTTCTCTCGTGAAGAATGCACAGTTTTCTAATTTCATCTTAAGATTACTCCTTCTCAAGGCATCAAATACTGCCTCTAAATTCTTATAATGAGACTCTATATCTTTGGCAAAGATTACTATGTCATCGACATAACTTAAACAAGCCACTCCGATGCACCCAGACAATGCTGTCTGCATTACTCTACTAAACACTGCTGGTGCCTGTTTCAGTCCCATTGGGAGTACTGTGGGCTGAAAAGATCCCAGTGGTGATCGAAAAGCTAAAGTAGGTCTGGATTCCTTAGCAAGTTGTACATGGATGAAATCCTTCTTTTATATCTATAGTACTAAAGACCTTTAGCTTTTCCTAGGCTATTTATAGTTTCCCCTATGTCTGGTATGGGAAACCTATCTAGATATACTGTGTCTATTCACAAGTCTGTAATCAACGCATACCCTTATTTGCTTTGGGATCTTTCTTGGGTACTACCAATAGTGGTGACGAGAAAGGCGAAACAGAAGGGTTCAATCAATCCTTCTTTCAACTGTTTTTCGGTCCATTTTTTGATTCCTTCTTGATACACTCTTGGCTGTTTATATTGTTGTGTATATAACACCTTGGGACAGTCTGGTTCTAGTTCTAACTTTGAACTCATACCCTGGGTATCTTCCCTATGGGTCATCTGCCAATCCCACAATATCTCTATTTTCTCATCAAGAAGCTTATCATTCTTTCTAGTTTGCTGTCTTTCCTTAAGACACTGCCTTTTTGCTGGTCTTCATTAATATAGCCTTATGTGTCTCATATAACTGCCTGAGAGTCAACCCTGTTGATTTAGTGGGTTTCCTACTGGTTAGGCATTGCCGTCTTGATTTTTCCTTTTCTGCATCGTGTATTTTTTTCATAATTGTCTCTCTAGTTGCGTTCACAATTTCAGGTGTTTTGATAGATGATTTTCTTTTATATTCTTCTATATCCTCTATATTTTCAATTTCTTTCTTCCTTACTGCTTTTCTATGCATGTCTTACAGATTATTTACATGCATATGTGAGGTCTGTATTGAGTTTTTTCGTGCTTTCTCTACTGGAAATACTCTGTTAATATTTTCACCTTTGCCCATTTTGTCATCATTTTGGCCTAGTTTTATTATTTCGGCTAATAATTTCCCATTTCTTACCGTAGATAACGCACATTTTGCAAATTCGCAACCGTCTTCTCTTAAGGCACAGTTGGCTTCGGTGATTAATAATTGACCTTCGGAAGGCGAAATTTCGTCCTTACTACTTAAAATTACTTCGAGCAAATTTCGACTTCCTACTGGAATTTTTCTAGTTTCTTCTATGGTTGCTATGAAACGAGGTTCTTCTCCTTCTATTAATTGTATATCAGCATCATTAATTTCGGCTGAAAGCGGTTTCGTGTAGGAAGGATGCTTAACACATTCTTCATTTTCCGAATCATTTGATTTTTGGTAAAGATAATTTTTCGTCGACGTCGATTCCTTCGTGAGTGCAATTTTTTCTCTTGCAAATATTATCATTTAATAGCGGCTTCCTCTCGTATGATTCATTATATGAATTCTCAAAGGGAATTTCATTCATTTCTTTGTTTACAATATATTTACTATAACTTTCATTGAGAAAAGATTTTACTCGACTTTTCCGTTCGCAGTAATCTTCATTTGAATGAACATTTGTATCTATCGTTTCACACAAGCTTGCACTGTTATTGAGATGACTGTCTGCTTCATAATTTCTTCACAGCTTTGTCGGTATAGATAATTTTGAATGCTCTTTGTATTCTTTTAGTCGAGACAATAGTTTCATGTCTATATTTTCATTATTTATTTCTTTTAAATTCTCTGACGGATTTACACATTTTTTCTGTGACCGTGTAGTGTATCTATTTTCATTTGCTCTATTTTTAAAGTTATGATTTATACTCGAATGCGAAGCTAGTATCATTTGAGAATTTACTACCTCGTTTGGTATACGCTTTATTTCATTATAAATGCTACGCTCATTCCAATTTTGTGAATGGCTATTATATATATTTTTACGCTCAGCTTCGATTAGCTGTTGTCGCGGATTAATTCTGTGCACCTTTTTGGCACTATATTTTCATCAATCTCGGTCGATTGGCAATAATCCTGAAGAGTGATTTTCAATACCTTTTCTCTTCTTTGCTTGCGGGGGTCTCTATGTAGTGCCTTCCCTGGAGTCTTAGGCTTCGAGTAGGTAATTTACTTTCCTCTTCTTCGGATTCTGAATAATTCTTGTTTCATCTGAAGACTTATAGTAGTATCAATGTCGTTTTCTTCCGATAATTCCGGTCATTCCTGCTTTTTTGTCGAGTCTTAGGCCGTGAAGCCTCAGGGATCTCCTGATCACTTTTGCTGGCGGCTCTTTATTAAGTCTTACGCTTCTGTCAATAGTAGTAGTAGTGTCATTATCGTACGACATCTCCGGTACTGGTTGCTTTTTATTTGGTCTTACGCTCCATGGCTGCTCCGAACTAAGTCTTACTCTCCGATTAGTAGTATTAATGACATCTTCATATGACAATTCCGGTGCTAGCTGCTTATTATTGAGCCAGGCTCTGTGGTTGCTCTGAATTAATTCTTACGCTCCGGCTATAATTTTCGAAAATTCTTATACTGGAAGTGGTACCTGCCTTGACTGCGCTTCATCGAGTCTTAGACCGTGGGGCCTCAGGGGTGTGCTGATAGGTCTCTCTTCCGGTTGATCTAAACTGTCTTAGGTCTTCGCGGTCCATGCTTCTCAGCTTTTCAAAACCTGGCGGTTTTCGATCAAACCGACTTAGAGGTATAATTTTATTATAATCGCTTCCTGGTTCTGAAAGACTTTGTTTTTCATTTGAGTATAGTGTTATCTATACTAGGTTTGTATTTCAATTGCAACTTTATCTCCGGTGCAAACGGGTTAATAGTAGGCATTCGACTTTTTCGCCTGCTATAATAAATTTGGTTATGTGCAAAATCAAGCACTAAGGGCAAGATAGATAAACTATCACATCCTAATAAAATATTTCCATGAAAATCTCAATCATCGCCTACAACTTCCTCGTTTATTGTGTGTACGTAATTATATATTTTTACTTCAAATTCAATTCTTCCATACACCGTTATTTGACTATTAGTGATGGATTTAAAGCTGACATGTGCGTCATATAATTTGAAATTGCAATCTTTTTCCAATTGGTCATATCAATATTTTTTTAAAATGGTTAAAGATGAGCCTGTATCTGTAAAGGCTATCTCTTTATGAAGCTTAGTGATCCCTAATATTTCCAGTGGGGGATAAAGTACCCATACACCTCTTGTATTTCTATTTGTATAAATAATCTATATTAATTTTCTTGTGAATCGAGTACTTGAGTTCCAAGTATCTCATGAGTAACTTGTATTAATAAGAGTGTCCGTGGGGTCTTTCATAGCTTTTATCACTTCCAGTCTTGGGGCACTTGTAGTGATTCCACAAGAACCTGGGTCTAAAAAAGAATATCGTTTTATTTCTTTTTCATTTTCAAGTTTATTTATGTCATCCTGGAATTTTCTTTCGTCAAGGTAATCATCAAATTTTTTTTCATATAGCAGTTCCTCTTGTTCTGAGTCTTCTTCCGACGGTACTGTAGGCCATCTCCATTCTTTTTGTTCTCATTTGTCATTTTGACTGGGTTTATCGTTTACTTCGTTAATCTTATGTTTTCTGGGCCTAGTGAGTCTCCTGGGTGAAGAAACTCTTGGTGAGGATGCTCTTGGTGAAGGTAATCTAATTGGTGAAATGTGTGGAGTAGCGGTGGGTCTCACCAGCTCCTGGTTCATTTCGATCTCTGTCAAACCCATATTTCGCCTCTGTACGCCTAGGTGAATGGCTCAGCTTGTAGTCAGTTTTCCTTCTGACATAACTTCTCTTTTGAGGAGACGTGAATCTTTTTTCACGTGCTTCTGATGTATTCCATCCTGTCGGCCCTTTTTCCCTATCTCTGCCCCTTTTTATCTTATCGCCTAGATCCCTTCTGTCGACGTCTGTGTTCCTCCATTTTCTGTTAAAACCCCCTCCGTATTCTGGACTTCTTCTTATCTGCTGAGGCTGTGAGTATGAGTGGTATTGTTTGTCCTTTGTATATCCCCTTTCTTTTTCCTGCTGGTTCCTATAAGGGTCTTGTCTTCACGAGTGTTTATCACACTTACTCTTATCTGGAGTACATTTGGTGTATATTGAGTTTTTCTGTTAGTTCAGCTACTTATTCCGTAACGGTTTTGTTTACCGTCATAACTTTATTTAACTCCATCTTAATTGCTTCTGTTTGGCAATTTGCAGTAGATCATGGCCATCAGAAATTCTTTATCCACTGGAGAGTATTTAACTCCGCATCTGGCCTCTACTTCCTTCGCAAAAAGAGTTAAAATAACTTAACGATTGATTTATATGTGTAGAGACTGATGCGCTTTTGTTCCACTGCAATTTTTAAAATTTTTCGAATTGGTCATAGATTCGAGTTGAGGTTGTGGGTGCTAAGTTGTTCAGCATACTGCCTTCTTGAAATCGGTGAACGTGTTGTGGTATTTCTGATCTCCAAGCAATTTTCTGGCACTAATCTGTCAGATGAAGTCTCTTTGGAACTTACGTTGCTGCATGCAATAGCAATGCGCTCATCTTCTGATGTAATGTGTTCTGACTCAAAGATTCTTTCTAATAGCTTCAACCATAAGTGGACCAGCGGCCCTGTATCTGTACTGGGGGAAGTTCCCTGGTTTTTCCTAAGTACTGGGATACGGTGTTTCGTATAGAACAATCTCTGTAGGTTGAATGATGAAGCTCCTACATTGCCAGCATTATTTGCATTTAGAGGAGCGTTTGTGTTGCTCATGTTTTCTTCTTTTTCGATACTCTGTATGATTCCTGCTTCCTATTTGCGGAGTTGAAGGTGGACTTAATTATATTATCCGTGTTTAAAGTTGGGCAATACCTTATTTTCAGACCATTTTTTATGGAGATGAGAGGAAAACGAATTTAAAGGGTAAACAATAAATATATTTAGACACTATCAGTTCATTCTTTGTCTTTGTTTTTTTTATATAGGGGATCAAACCCCCTCTATAACCATTTCACTTTTTTCACTAAATCCTTAAAAAATATAAAATATTTTTATGTTTCTTTTCTTTTTTCTTTTAAAGATTTGGAAAAATATGTAGGAATCAAATGGAAGCAAAATTTTAATAATAAATGATGGCTTAGATGGTTTAAATCCTGCCCAAAATCAACGGAATTTTTTTAATTACTATAAAAAATATACCAAAAATTTCAACATTTGGAGTTATTAAAAGCTAATTACATATTTGGAATCGGCTTATTATTTCCTATAAAAATATACCAAAAAATTTTTTTTTTTTATTAAAAAATTTTTTTTTTTTGAAGTTGCCTTATATCGCCAAACTCAAGGTCATTCGACAAGTGTCACTTGAAAAGTCTTTTTCTCAGGAACCGCTTGGAATTAGGAAAAACTAATTAAAGATTTGGAATCAGCATATATTTTACTAAAGAATTGATGAAAATTTTTTTTTACCCCCAAAGGCTATTGTCCTTCCTTCGGAGGGTCCCCCTTTGAGATTTTTTGAGTGGTTATATCTCAGTAACTATTTAGAATTATGGAAAACTAATTACACATCTGGACTCTGCGTATTATTTCTATAAAACTATGACAATATAATTTAAAAAAGAAAAAAAAGAAAAAAAAATTCCTTTGAGTGATTTGCCGACAATTTGAAGATCATTGACAGGTGTCACTTGAAAAGTCTTTATCTCAGAAACCGTTCGGAGCTATAAAAAACTACATACTGATTTGGAACCAGCATAGATTTTACTATAAAATTGATGAAAAAAAAATATATATTTCCACCCAAAAGTTGGGTCTTTCCATAGGACGGTCCCCCTTCAAGATTTTTTGAATGATCGTATCTCAGTAAGCATTTGGAATTATGAAAAACTAATTACATATTTGGAATCAGGAAAAGATTTGCTATGTGAATGTTACAAAACAAATTTTAATAACTCCACACCCCATTCGACATGTGTTAATTAAAATGTCTTTTTCTCGGGAACCACTTGGAATTTTAAAAAACTGATTACAGATTTGGAATCGGCAGAGATTGAACTATATAACTGATAAAAAAGGTTTACTAAAACATTTCACCAATTAAAAGGACGAAAATCCAGTTGAAGACTCCCCTTAATTAATAATTATTCCTCGCGTTTGTCTAAATATTTCGTTTTTCGCTTTGTCTGTCAGGATGTGACAAGATTTTCCGCAACAAATTTTCAGTACTTTTAAATATACGCTTTTAAATTTTATTTAAATGCGTATGTACGAACATACAACTATTTTACTTAAAATTGTTGGAGATTTTTCTTATTCAATTATCATACCAAAATTTCACAAAATTGAATTCAATTAAATCAAATAAATTAAATTTAATTTTAAATTCAATAAATTATAATTCAATTAATGTAATTTATGAGAATGATTTTGTTATTGAGAATATTGATGTGACGTAGGTGTGTTTTCATTTTCGCAAAGCTTTTGCGAATTCTTAGTAGTAAACAAGATGAGTAATATCCTGTTAAGAAGATTACAAAATTTGTTTGTAAATTTGTGTACTGTGTTTTCCAAATTGCGTTATCAACTTGAAGACTCGCTACAGGATATCTTTATATCCGTTAATAACAAGCTCTAGGTGCGGCGTTTTATGTCTGTGTTTGTGCTCAAAAACCAACCGGCTTTTGAATGTTTTTCACACAAATGTTACGACAAACAAAAATTATATCTTTAAAGTTTTAAATTATGGTTTTAAAATTTTCGTGCATGAATGTTCACTGAGTACACTTATATGTATTTAAATCGGTGTATCGTAAAACATGCAAGAAGATGTATTTTCGGGGAATGATATTTTGTCTATGATGTGATTAAATTTCACACAAATGAACACTATGAGGAAGTATACACAAACGAATGCAGAAATAAAACTTACTTCTACAAATTCTGATATCATTGAAATGCAATTTTAGGGAATGACTTTTCTTACTAATTCAATCATCTCTTTCACACAAAATTAATCTAAAATTCAAGTTAATAATTATATTCATTTTTCCAAATATTTTCAATCTAATAGTAAAGTAGATTTATATATATATATATATATATATATATATATATATATATATATATATATATATATATATATATATATATATATATATATATATATATATATATATATATATATACTTTTCTTTAGACCTTAATTTTCTGCTTCTCAGAATTCGGAACAATTATAATATTGAGAAAATTTCAACAAATTTTCTATCTTTTATATATTAATTTTTTTTTTTTTGCAAATAGCA
>SEYY01020805.1:22500-84109 GCA_009176605.1 Armadillidium nasatum | reverse complement strand
AACACGTTTCAAAAGTCAAACTTTTATCACAAGATTGTACCATAGATTTTTCTCTACAGAATCAAAAATAACGTCGAATTTAAAATACATTACTAATACGGTATCTATTACCGATGCGCGCGCACGCATATGCCAAAATCCTTTAAGTAAATAAATAACGTTTAAAGTCAATATTTTATTAAATTTTTTACTATTTAATATTTTAAAATTTTTAATAAATATTTTAGCTTCATATTTTACTATTAATAATTATTTAATTTTAATATTTAACAAATTATTTTAATATATAATGGCATTCCCATCCGCATTTTCGAAAATTCAACATTCGCATCCCCACTTTCGAAATTTCAACATCCGCATCCGCATCAGCAGTTGATAAAAATTCAACATCCGCATCCGCAAATGAGAAAATATGACATGAAATCCATCACTCAATTATATATTAAGATATAATATATATATATATATAATATATATATATATTATATATATATATATATATATATATATATATATATATATTCTAAAGACGTCTTTTTTGCTTCCTCAAAGCTTAACACTCGGAAGGTGTACAGTCCTGATGTATCCTTCCTGTAGTTCTCAAAACTATGCTTCAGACTGCACTCTTCCTTAAAACTATTCTTTGTTTTCTACTTAAACTTCCTTCTTACTGGAAACTGGCTCATTCATTCTGTGCCGAAAAAAGGCCCTCTCAACCTTAAACTACCGTCCATTTCTTTAACCTCGACTTTAAAGATTCGAATTTATCCTTAACTGGAAGATTTGAAACATCTTAATTCTATCTTATCTATGATAGTCAGTGGGCTTTTTAAGAAACGCTACTGGTGATCTTTTTCCTTCTGACTCTTGTTCCTTCGCTCTTCGTCATTTCGGTGAATCTATTGCTATCGGGCTGGAAATATCGTAAGTTTTCGATTTCCAAACTTTTTTATCTCCTACACTTTTTCTGCTTTTTATTAATAAACTTCTCTCTCTTATTTCATTTCCTATCCACTCTTATGCCGAAGACTCTACCTTTTATAACTTTTTTTTAATTTGAAAGGCGCCCCTCCCAACAGCAGTTAATAGAGAGATGGCATATAGCCTTGGGGCAACCGACCCCTGATCTATCTCGCATTTCAAATTGGGCAGAGAAAATATTTTTGTTTTAATTCCACAAACCTCCCATCTCTCTGTCGACACATTCACACACACGATATCTTCTTCAAAAACACACAACTCAACCATCATCTGTCCTATATTCTTTGTATCTTTCTGTGATCTTTCTTGAAAACACATACTTCTCTCTAACAAGCTCTAAGAGGTAGTATTTGAGGAGCCTTCAGAATTTCTTCACACCACCCCAGTTGCTTGCTCTTTATATGAGTGTTGTTCGCCCTTGTACGGAGTATGCGTCACACATCTGGGGTAGTTCCACACATAGAGCTCTTCTCGAAAAAGAAACACAGTTCTCTCTTGTGATGTGATTGAATCACATTAGAAGAGAGAACTGTGTTTAAGTTCTGAAATATAATTATGTTTTTTAAACTTTAGCCTAGTCCTATTTATTTCGGTTTCGACATTCTTGTTGATTTCGTCTTGCTTTTGATCTTTCATTATTTTGTATTGTTTTAATTAGTGGTTTTATAATTATTAATATTAACAGACTGAGTTTTTTAGTTCTCTAACGAGATTTTAACTCGCATCCACTCCTCTTAATAAATATTTAATGTTTTGAGCATTTTTGCAACCTAATTTGTCTTTTCTTGATACAAAATGAAACAATCACTATTTTTAGGTGATTCTTTAATTTTGGTATTTCACTAAAAAGAAATATAATATTTTTTCCTTTGTTCACACCAAATATGGAAATTTTTAATCCTATACGAAATACAAAGAGCAATAAATATTTGTAAACAAATACCAAGTATCAAAGAGTTGATGCCCGAAATACAAAAGAGAGGAGTTAGATTTTCCCCTAATCTTCCTTAAATATAAATTCGATATTAAAAATGTAAACTTTTACTGTATTAAGTAAATATACTGTAAATAGATAAATAAAAATTATAACAAATAAAATTAATTTACCAGCAAAAACTTTAAAAATAAATTAAAATTGACGAGACGATGAATTAGTTGCTTTTTATACGAAGGTTAAGCCGCGGACGTACGATTTGGTTAATAAATATAAAATATTTATTTAATTGTATTATTGTAAATAAAAAATAAGGGAAATCAATCTTAAAATATAGATAAACTAATTACTAAACTTTAATAAATGATTCAAAGATAAATAAAAAAGAGGACTAAAACATCTCAAATATTTGAGTGTACGATATTACTACTTTTAGAATTTAATAAAAAAGTTGAAAGCTGGAGAGTGACTGCTGCCAGACGTAAGACATACTTTTTAAATAAATTAAATTATTCATTTTATTATCAAAATATATATTTATGGTTGTAATATTTACGACAAATGTTTTATAAAAGTCTTTTGTGTTTAAATTTCGATATTTTTCTAAAGTTTAAAATATATGTGATAGTTTTAAAAATATGAAATGTATTTGCAGATAAATTAAATTTTTTAATACTTGTTAACATTGCTTTGTTAATTACATACAGGACATAATTTATCAACAGCTTATGCAAGTAGGACTTAGGTAAAGGTGGAGATTGTTTCTGAGTTTCGATTGTTAAAAATTACATACAGGACATAATTTATTAACAGCTTATGCAAGTAGGACTTAAATAACAATTGTTACTATAGATAAAATGGGTAGGGAGTTGCAAGAACTATAACCCAATGGGATATTGATACATGTAATAATTATATAACCCATTTATGTAAAAAAGTGGCATATGACTATTAGCTAGTGAAGCTTTTCCTCAAAATACCTAGTTCGCCCTTAAAAATATTTCTTTGCACAGACATTTCTGATAATTGTTTTAATAAATTTCCCTAAACTTATTTCAGATTTTTCAAAATACACCGAAGTAAGTACAAATGTAAGTAATCTCACAACTATTGAAGAAATTGCTTCTTATAATTACAGTGTTGCGTCTCTTACCTCGTTATCAATAAAAGATGATAACCGTCCTCCTACAAATTCCCAGAAACGTGTCTCCAAAGAAATCCTGCAGTACTTCTTTCAAGTAAGTGAAAAAAATAAACATTTGTTTACTTAAAGCAAAAAATTAAATTTTAGTGAAACATTTGCTATATTTAACTTTCAAATTGTCATTTACGTTATAATTCTGATTTTTTTCTGTTAATGTTTAGCGTTCCAGAAAATTACATCGTTTATCTTCCACCATTTTGGATTGTTTGAAACGGTCTCAAAACAAGAGTGTGGAAATTCCAACTTTGAAAGTGGGAGTAGAAAGGTATGGTGCTTGATAGATACTCTTCGTCTTTTCGTGTGAGTCATAAAACACAGTCTTTGGAAAGAAACTTTTCATGTTTAATATTAAGAAAAATTAAAAATTTTAAAGCTTTGCTATTATGATTGAAGTTAATTCAAAATATTTTCTCTTCTCTCACACCCGGAAGGATTCAAATGTATATTAAAAATTAAAATTATAATTTTATTGATATTTAACACGAAATTCCAATTCAATATATTGAAATATGGCAATAGTCACGGAGAATTTTTTATTTTACCACCACTCACAGGTCAGAGCCCTTTTCGAGGAGGAGGAGGAGGCATAATTATAGAATAAAAAGAAAACCCAACCAATCCCGATCATAACGTAGTTCCCTCAGGTGGGCGCAGACAGATTATTTAAAGAGGGGTTAAATACAGCAGGAAAAATAAAAGAAGGTAGGGATTTCCATAGAACTGAGGTGGCTTGAAAGGAAGAAGTACCACAAGGCGCAATGCTTGCACAAAGTCCATATGCTATCAAGGCACCCCTTGTGCTGCGAAGGTCATGAAATGCGAGAAGTCAACTCCGTCGAGCACCTGCCGTTGAAATATCTATAGGAAAGAGTGCTCGCCAACGTCGCGTCACAAAGAAAGATGGTCAAGGTAGTTTGAAAGTAGGGACAGGTTATTAGTAATGGCGTCAGTCCTTAATGTGTGGGAAAAAGACTACGTAAAGAATAAAAAAAGTTCTGTCTGCAGGTGTTCAGATTTGAAGTCTGAGCTAAGGACAGAACAGCAAGCTTTTATGTACAGCCAAGCCGTAGTCGCATAATTTTAAAGTGGAGCTGGGTAATTTTCAATTAGTTATAAAATGGGCCAGACTGCACTTTGAACCACTTAAATATTTAAAAAACTACTGAACGTACGTAAAAAAGGATTATATTTTTGGAATCCTTGTCGAATTTTAGGTAATAAAAATTGGGAAATAAAAAATAAATTCTTATAATAATTTTTTTACGTAAGAAAATTTAATTTTTTATAACGCTGGAGAGAATCGTAGTCTGGCAATGTCTCTTTTTTTTTAAAAATTTTTCGAAAAAAAATTTAAATTTCGCTAATGAACTAAAAAAAAAAAAAAAAATATATATATATATATATATATAATATTATATAATATATATATTATATTATATATATATATTATAGGTGTAATCTTATACAGCGACAATTTTCGGTCGTTCAGGTTAGATAAGTCGAATTAAGTTTGTTAGATCATTCTATCGTACACAAACATTTTTTTTCTATTTTTTTCAATATTTACACATTTCTTACCTAAAATTGACAAGGATCAAAAATGTTATTTTTTACGTACGTTAAGTACTTTTTATATATTTAAGGAGACCAAATGCAAGTTGGCTATATATATATATATAAAAAAAAAAAAAAAAAAAAAAAAAAAAATATATATATATATATATATATATATAATAAGTTAACGTACTTTAATTAAAATTATTTTATATATTTTTAATTGTTTAATTAAATTTTTGCAGTTACAAGACCAAATTTAAAAGTCGTTTAAAAGAGAAAGTCAAAAAAGAGTCTTTGATATCTCAGCCGCAAATGAACGAAGCACAATTAGAAAAAGGGAGAAGATACTTAAATGGAAGACATCTTTTAATTGCAACAATTGATGTAAGCATCTATAATGCTAATCCTCTCTCTCTTACACACACACACACACTCAAACAAACACAAACACACACACTCAATTACCTGCTCTCTCTCTCTCTCTCTCCAATACACACTCAATCACATACTCTGTGTGTCTCCCACTCTCTCACACACAAGCACACTTACTCATTCGCTTTCTTATGTACACACTCTCACTCAACTACTTTCTCTTTCACTCATTCCCCAACTGTCTCTCTCTCTCTCTCCCTTACGACATCTATCTACATTATTATTCTTACTAAAGAGAAAAGATTTTTGTAACTAATAATGGTTTAACATTGTTGAAAAATATTCTAAAATATTGCGATCTTTGAGCCTGTAGAATTGTTACGTCACTCTCTTTATACTATCGCTATTACAACGAACACTTCCCTTCTGAACTCCAGTCACATAACTTCTCCATTGAAATGGGCTCGTGGGAAACGCCTTTCAACAAATTATCCTTTCTCTGACCCTAAACTTTACCGCTATGCTCAATCTTACATGTACTTAACTGGTAAAGTCTGAAACACACTCTCTTTATCTATTTTCTCAATTTCCCTTTACTCATACACCTTGAAACGCAGTGTATATGGTAGGGATGGAGTGAGGTATCGGTATCGGCAGTATCGGCATTTTTTTGAGTATCGGCATCGGTATCGGTAAATCGGACAAGAAGTTTTTAGTATCGGTATCGGTAAAAATTTTGGTATCGCTCCATCCATAGTATACGGCCTTTGCCTACCAGAGATAAATATAACCTCTGGCTTTGATAATACTACTAGGTTCATTTTTAAATACAGTTATGAAAATTCAAAAATTGTAAATTGTTTTTCGAATATGTCAATTCAGTGTTCAAATATTACGTGAAAGACTAATATATTATTAACACGTTTCGCTGCATTAATTATTTTTAAATTCTGTTAATGATTTAAGAGTCAATAATTAAAAAGATCACACTAATTAAAAAAAGTTGCAAAATGTCATCAAGGATTTTCAAATATAGTAGCTAAAATGTTTATGTGCGAGCATATACTTTAACCACAGTTAAAATCTATGTGTGCGAGTGTTAGAATATAGCCTATAAAAAAAGAACTCTTCAAGCGTTATTTTCTTCATCGAAAATAGATCACGTACGTGTTGGTGTATGGGATTATTGGAATTATGAACACTTCCGAGTCAAAATTTCGAGATGACCCTCCTCTTCCCTCTCTCGAATTCCCTATTGCGAAGAATAAAAGATGGTTTGGTCTCCCTGACTGTCGACTAGAGTCGGATAAAAATTAAAAGAACATTCATTTAAGAAAAAAAAGTCAATAAAATATATTATATATATATATATATATATATATATATATATATATATATATATATATATATATATATATATATATATATATATATATATATATATATATATATATATATATATATATATATATATATATATATATATATATTATATATATTATATATATATATATATAATATATGGAATCATTATTTATAATTTTATAACTGCTAATGATGTTATAGTTCGAGGAATCGAACCCGGGCCCCAAAAGATGGAAGTCCGTTGTGTTGACCACTACTCCACTGATGGTACAAAAGGAAATAATCCAGAACTTCTACTGACATATCGCCTAGTGAAAAGTCCCTTCAATATTTCCCCGACCACAACTTGGGCGTAGCGTCAACATGGACCAGGTTCTATCCTGAGTATAAACCGCAGTGCAAATTTTTATAATTTTGGATAACCACTATGCTAAACCGTGGAATCATTATTTATAATTTTATAACTGCTAATGATGTTATAGTTCGAGGAATCGAACCCGGGCCCCAAAAGATGGAAGTCCGTTGTGTTGACCACTACTCCACTGATGGTACAAAAGGAAATAATCAAGAACTTCTACTGACATATCTCGCCTAGTGAAAAGTCCCTTCAATATTTCCCCGACCACAACTTGGGCGTAGCGTCAACATGGACCAGGTTCTATCCTGAGTTTATACTCAGGATAGAACCTGGTCCATGTTGACGCTACGCCCAAGTTGTGGTCGGGGAAATATTGAAGGGACTTTTCACTAGGCGATATGTCAGTAGAAGTTCTGGATTATTTCCTTTTGTACCATCAGTGGAGTAGTGGTCAACACAACGGACTTCCATCTTTTGGGGCCCGGGTTCGATTCCTCGAACTATAACATCATTAGCAGTTATAAATTATATATATATATATATATATATATATATATATATATATAATATATATATATATATATATATATATATATATATATATATATATATATATATATATATATATATATATATATATATATATCACCTCTGGTGGGCAAAGGCCAGAGGCCTACTAAAATTCCACCAGATTTAGTTTGAATGACGGGATCCTGGTCAGATTAAAGCACGACGTGACCTGATACACGACGTTTGAAGGTGTGTAAGTCATAGGAAGTTGGGAAAATAGAAGAAGGGAGTGTGTTCCAGACTTTATCAGTTGAGTACATGTAGGACAGAGCATAGCGGTTAAGTCTGGGGTCAGAGAGTTGGACAGAGAAAGGATGAGACTGTGTAGAAAGTCGAGTCGCACGAGCCCTGCTCATTGGAGGAGGTATGTGACGAGAGAGTTCAGAAGAGCAGTGTCCATTGTAATAGCGATAGTATAGAGAGAGTGAAGCAACAATTCGACGGGCAGAAAGAGACTGGAGAGAATTAGTGAGAGCAGGAGAGTTGATAAGACGAAAAGCCCTAGACTCTACCTTCTCAAGGAAAGCTGTATGAGTGGAACCACCCCAGATGTGTGACGCATACTCCATACAGGGGCGAACTACACCCCTATATAGAGCAAGCAACTGGGTGGATTCAAGAAATACTGAAGGCACCTCAGAACACCTATCCTCTTAGAAGCTTGTTTAGAAAGAGAGGTAATATGATCTTTCCAAGAAAGATCAAGAGAAAAAGAAACACCAAGAATATTAAGAACAGATGAAGGTTTGAGTTGAGTGTTTTCGAAGAAGATATCATAGTTGTGTGGAAGATTGTGTCGAGTAGAGAGATGGAGGAATTGAGTTTTGGTGGCATTGAAAACAACCATGTTATTTATCTCTGCCCCAATTTGAAGGTCAGTTGCTCCAAGGCAACCTTCCTTAGATCTATTAGCTGTTGTTGGGAGGGGCTCCTTTCAAATTGAAAGAGTAATGAAGAGTGCAGTCATCAGCATAGGAGTGGATAGGAGATGAAGTAACAGAGAAGGTCATTAATGAAAAGTAGAAAAGTATTGGGAATAGGACAAAATCTGGAGAACATCACTATTAATAGATTTAAAGAAAGAACTGTGACTGTTTACAACAGCTGCTATAAAACGACCTGGAAAAAAATCAGATAGTAGACCAAAGAGAGAAGGATAGATTCTGAAAGAGGAAAGTTTAGAAATCAGAACTGTGCAAGATTTTATCGAAGGCTTTCGATTTGTAAAGTGAGACGTCAAAAGGTTCACCGAAATGCCGAAGAGCAGAGACCAGGAATCTGAGAGAAGGGAAGGATCACCTGTAGAACATTTTTTTTACGAACACCATACTGACGATCAGATGTTTCCAGATATTTTATATATATATATATTATATATATATATATATATATAATATATATATATATATATATATATATATATATATATATATATATATATATATATATATATATATATATATATATATATATATATATATATATATATATATTATATAAATATATATATATATATATATATATATATTATATATATATTATATATATATATATATATATATATATATATATATATATATATATATATATATATATATATATATATATATATATATATATATATATATATATATATATATATATATATATATATATATATATATATATATATATATATATATATATATATATATATATATATATATATATATATATATATATATATATATATATATATATATATATATATATATATATATATATATATATATATATATATATATATATATATATATATATATATATATATATATATATATATATATATATATATATATATATATATATATATATATATATATATATATATATATATATATATATATATATATATATATATATATATATATATATATATATATATATATATATATATATATATATATATATATATATATATATATATATATATATATATATATATATATATATATATATATATATATATATATATATATATATATATATATATATATATATATATATATATATATATATATATATATATATATATATATATATATATATATATAATATATATATATATATATATATATATATATATATATATATATATATATATATATATATATATATATATATATATATATATATATATATATATATATATATATATATATATATATATATATATATATATATATATATATATATATATATATATATATATATATATATATATATATATATATATATATATATATATATATATATATATATATATATATATATATATATATATATATATATATATATATATATATATATATATATATATATATATATATATATATATATATATATATATATATATATATATATATATATATATATATATATATATATATATATATATATATATATATATATATATATATATTATATATATATATATATATATATATATATATATATATATATATATATATATATATATATATATATATATATATATATATATATATATATATATATATATATATATATATATATATATATATATATATATATATATATATATATATATATATATATATATATATATATATATATATATATAACAGTGGAACTCCAATATTCGTCATTAATCCGTTCCTGAGGGGGATGACGAATATCGAAAAAGACGAATATCGAATAATTTTTTCCATAGGAATTAACTAAAAATGGATTAATTCGTTCCCAGCCTCGAATTTTGCCTATCTATTCTTTAACAAAAAAAAAAAATTTTCAATCTAGAATCGATCTCGGAAATCATTTCAAACACTGTACAATTTAACTACAGTACATATTAAACAGCGTACTGCCATAAATAATACGTAATGCGCACTGTGTAGGCCTACATAAACGCTAAACACAAATAAAATTTTAAAAAGAAATTTACTTTTTGGATGAGAAGAACAATGATTGTTATTAAGAGTTTTTATTTTTAAGGTTATAGGCTTTCGTAGGTAGGACGAATATTGATTTTTCGACGAATATCGGAAAAAAAATTACAGGGCGAATATCGGAAAAGACGAATACTGGAGGGGACGAATATTGGAGTTCCACTGTTATATATATATATATATATATATATATATATATATATATATATATATATATTATATATATATATATATATATATATATATATATATATATATATATATATATATATATATATATATATATATATATATATATTATATATATATATATATATATATATATATATATATATATATATATATATATATATATATATATATATATATATATATATTATATATATATATATATATATATATATATATATATATATATATATATATATATATATATTATATATATATATATATATTTCACCTCTGGTGGGCAAAGGCCAGAGGCCTACTAAAATTCCTGATCAGATTAAAGCACGACGTGACCTGATACACGACGTTTGAAGGTGTGTAAGTCATAGGAAGTTGGGAAAATAGAAGAAGGGAGTGTGTTCCAGACTTTATCAGTTGAGTACATGTAGGACAGAGCATAGCGGTTAAGTCTGGGGTCAGAGAGTTGGACAGAGAAAGGATGAGACTGTGTAGAAAGTCGAGTCGCACGAGCCCTGCTCATTGGAGGAGGTATGCGACGAGAGAGTTCAGAAGAGCAGTGTCCATTGTAATAGCGATAATATAGAGAGAGTGAAGCAACAATTCGACGGGCTGAAAGAGACTGGAGAGAATTAGTGAGAGCAGGAGAGTTGATAAGACGAAAAGCCCTAGACTCCACCTTCTCAAGGAGAGCTGTATGAGTGGAACTACCCCAGATGTGTGACGCATACTCCATACAGGGGCGAACTACACCCCTATATAGAGCAAGCAACTGTGTGGATTCAAGAAATACTGAAGGCGCCTCAGAACACCTATCCTCTTAGAAGCTTGTTTAGAAAAAGAGGTAATTTGATCTTTCCAAGAAAGATCACGAGAAAAAGAACACCAAGAATATTAAGAACAGATGAAGGTTTGAGTTGGGTGTTTTCGAAGAAGATTTCATAGTTGTGTGGAAGATTGTGTCGAGTAGAGAGATGGAGGAATTGAGTTTTGGTGGCATTGAAAACAACCATGTTCTCTCTGCCCCAATTTGAAATACGAGATAGATCAGAGGTTTGCTGCTCCAAGGCAACCTTCCTTGCATCAAGTAACTGTTGTTGGGAAGGGCGCCTTTCAAATTGGAAAGAGTAATGAAGGGTGGAGTTATCAGCATAGGAGTGGATATGTGATGAAGTAATAGGGTAAAGGTCATTAATGAAAAGTAGAAAAAGTATTGGGGATAGGACAAAACTCTGGAGAACATCACTATTAATAGATTTAAAGAAAGAACTGTGACTGTTTACAACAGCTGCTATAAAACGACCTGGAAAAAAATCAGATAGTAGACCAAAGAGAGAAGGATAGATTCTGAAAGAGGAAAGTTTAGAAATCAGAACTCTGTGCAAGATTTTATCGAAGGACTTTCGATTTGTAAAGTGAGACGTCAAAAGGTTCACCGAAATGCCGAAGAGCAGAGACCAGGAATCTGAGAGAAGGGAAGGATCACCTGTAGAACGTTTTTTTTACGAACACCATACTGACGATCAGATGTTTCCAAATATTTCTGTTAATGATAGATTTGAAAACCTTAGAAAGAATGGAGGTTAAAGAAATAAAACGATAGTTTGAGGGCTGAGAGAGATTGCCTTTCTTCGGAACAGGCTGAATGAGCGCACGCTTCCAGCAAGAAGGCAAGGTTGAAGTAGAAAAACAAAGACGAAAAAGTTTCCCAGACACGGTGCAAACTCAAAAGCACAAATTGAAAGGGGTTGAAGGAGGAATAATGGTTCCGGAATCGTCTAAAGTTGAATTAGAGGAAAAAGAGTGAGCGAAGAGTTCAGCTTTAAAAGAAGGCAAAACTCCAGTTGTGCCGTCAGAAGATACTAAAGGAGGGAGAGAGGAAGAAGCAAAATTAAAGTGGACATTTTTTGCAAAATGCCAGAAAGGGCGCGAAGAAAAGGAACCAAAATGATTATTGCAATATCTACTGAGAAGAGAGTTTTTGGTAATGCGAAGATTAGATATTGCATGATTCCTTGATGAAATATAAATTGGGTTAGTTTCTGGAGTTTGAAGACGACGGTAATCTCTAAAGGCAACATCCCTGAGGCGAATAGCACGAGAACAAGCAGTGTTAGACAAGGTTTGTTAGGTTAATAAAAGGGAAAGCACACTTAATGTATGCCTCCATGCAAGAGAGAATCACCTCGATAATGCGCAATGCACACTCCAAATGACACTTTCCCCTGAAGCAATAATCAGAGAAAGAACGACCACATGTCGGACCATATTGCGGCACCGGAATCCCACAAACATTCCCTCGCAATGGGAAGAGATTTTTCCTTCCGAAGACTTGAAAACATAAGAAAAGATATAGAGATAAGAAGGTGATCGGAGGAACCCAGAGGTGAATAGAGCTTTAAAGTATAAGATGAAGGATTAGAAGTTAGATAAAAATGTAGAATGTTTGGTTCATTTCCAAGGCGATCAGGGATTCGAGTAGGGAGCTGGACCAACTGCTTAAGTTCGTTTTAGATAGAGAAATGGATGGCACGTTCACACGCTGAATTATAAGAACAAAAGGAAAGCTATTAGCGGTGGCGAACATTGAAATCACCTAAAATGATAAATTTCAGAGAAAAGGGAAAGAGAGAATATATATAATATATATATATATATATATATATATATATATATATATATATATATATATATATATATATATATATATATATATATATATATATATATATATATATATATATATATATCCGCCGCCAGGAAGAGTTATTAGCCCTATCAGTAGGTTCATTCGAGGATGAACCAAGAGTTTCACGGACCGACGACAAACATTCGCTGGCTGGTCAGGTCTATGACGGATGAAGACTTTGATCCCACCTGCAGATGTACTTATTACTCTTAAGTGGGTGGGGCTAAGCGCAAGGGAGAACTGCCCAAAATTTCTCTATTCTGACCAGGCCTCGAACACTGGACCTCTATCTTGCAAGGCGAGTGCTCGATCATCTGAACTGCGGAGCCGCATATATATATATATATATATATATATATATATATATATATATATATATATATATATATATATATATATATATATATATATATATATATATATATATATATATATATAATATATATAATATATATATATATATATATATATATATATATATATATATATATATATATATATATATATATATATATATATATATATATATTTCAGAGACCCCTTTCGTCAGTCTTGACATCAGAAATAATGAGATAATGAGCGCAGATGGATTTTGTATACTATGCTTAAGACACTGCCAAAAAATACAACTTTACGCAAGTTATATATATATATATATATATATATATATATATATATATATATATATATATATATATATATATATATATATATATATATATATATATATATATATATATATATATATATATATATATATATATATATATATATATATATATATATATATATATATATATATATATATTTATTTATTTTAAAAATTCACATCTCACGGGCATTGCCCTATTCGAGGAGAGGAACTTTTCTAGGTAGTATATACCTAGGATTCCAAAGGGATCGAACCGGCGCCCTCAAACACGTGAGTCAATCACCCTACCGTTTGAGCCACGGTAGACGGCATATATATATATATATATATATATATATATATATATATATATATATATATATATATATATATATATATATATATATATATATATATATATATATATATATATATATATATATATATATATATATATATATTATATATATATATATATATATATATATATATATATATATTGTAAGAATTTTTTTTTATGTGAAATGTAGCAAAAAATAAAATATAGATATAATAAGTAATAAAATCTACTAGCAATTTTCCTGTCATAAAATATGACGTAGGTTGCTACTTACCAATTAAAATAGATAAAGAAACGCTGTAGTGACGTCATACCATTTTTGAATTAAATCAAATGGACCAATCAGAGACTGAAATTACTTGAAAATTACGTAATCATTATGGAAACTCTCAAAGCACCGTTATCCAGAATTACATTACATTACTACTTACAGCATCTATACTTTGTTAAAATGCAAATGAGGAGAATTATTTAAGAATTTTATTATATAATATATAACAAAATAAGTAATAAAATGGTTTACTTACTTCGATTAAGTAAAAATTAGACTCGAAACAAATTTTATTAAGGGAGTGTTCTTCTTCCATCGGCGAATCAAATATAGTTCAATCTACATTACTGCAACAGTATTTACTGATACACTTTGGAAATTGCTACATTCAATGTACAATTATGGAATCTAAAGAAAAATGAAGGAAAAATTTCCAAATTTTGTACGCTATGGTTTAAACTTTAAACCATGGTAAGGAAAAATTTATTTTAATATTAAATGAAGGAAAAATCCACAATTAAAGTTTGTTGCAGTACAAACTACACAGGGAATTACGAACATCTTTTTAAAAAAATTTCAGTATTAGGCATAAATATGTTAGAAGGGAGTGGAGAAGGAGGAGGAATAGCTCTAGAATCATCAAGATTGGAATTAGAGGCAAAAGTTTGAGCGAAGAGTTCAGCTTTAGCAGAAGGGAGAACGTAAGTTGCGCTTTCGAAAGATATCAGAGTAGGTATACTGGAAAAAGAAAATATAGAGTTGACATTTTTATAGCGTAATGCCAGAAAGGGCTTGAGGAAGAGGAACCAGAAAGATTATTATATTTGCTACAGAAAAGAGTTTTTAGTGTTACGATTTTGCAAGGTTTCGGAATAAAATATTTGGCATGAGTTTCAGGAGTTTAAAAACTATGGTATGGATTTTCGATTTACTTATCCTGAGATATTCAGTAAGAAAAATTACGTAAATGGTCATGCTTAAGAATATAGTTGTTTCACTATAGAAATGGTAATATATATATATATATATATATATATATATATATATATATATATATATATATATATATATATATATATATATATATATATATATATATATATATATATATATATATATATATATAAAAAATATATAATAAAAATAAATTTTTATTTATTTATATATATATGCCAGGCCTAAATACTTGATGTATAATATCATTATAGTATTACTAAAATTATCATAATGTGCTATTAAAGGATAATTTATTTAACTTTATTCAAAATTAATTAAAGTCTTTATAAAAAGAAAATAAAATAAATTAGAATATACTTTATTATATTTCAAAATGACTAATAAAGATTATCAAACTATTTAGCTCAATGTGTGCATTGATTAACAAGAATATTTAATTATCACTCAGAAACAATATAAATAATAAAAAACAGTAGACGTAATAATAATAAGCAAAATTTAAGCCTTTTTTATGTAAAAGGGTAAAGTATAAAATAATTGGTTTAATTTATTAAATTCGTGAAAGGATTGACAAATAACCGTTTACGAGTAACATAAAAGCAGCCATCTTGGAAGTTGACAAATAACCGTTTACGAGTAACATAAAAGCAGCCATCTTGGAAGTCTAATTTGAAGTAAATGAAGTAACATTAATTATCATTATTAAAAATTTAGGATATACAGAACATTAATTTACTAATTTAAGTTTGAAAATATATTAATACATAATTTAGGATAATAAGAATAAAGCGTTGTAAATTTTAAATGATAAAATATGTAATTAAGATATTGAACGAAAACTCTAGAAAAATATATTAATCAATGGACATTAAACATATGTTTTGAGGTAAATGTTTGAAAAGATAAATTAACTGTAATAAAATAAAATAAAAGTAATAAAGATATATTGCCGTAATTATATTACATTTATTTATTTATTTTATTTTTTTTTATTTTATTTTTTTTTTTTTACATGTTATCGCCACTCACGGGCAAAGCCCTTTTCAAGGAGGGGGTATTATTAAAGGATAAAAGAAAACCCATCCAATTCAGAACCTAACGTAGATCCCTCTGGTGGGCGCAGACAGAGGATTTAAAGAGAGGCATTTTAAATACAGCCGGAAAAAACAAATAATACATTAAAATTATATACTTTAAATTTAATTTCTTAATGCTAAAATATTTTATTATATGCCTTTAAATTTATAATATTTATTTCCGTTTCCTTAAATATAACACTAGTTTGCGTCATTTTTGATGACAAATATTTTAACAAATTATCTATCAATTTTTTACACTAAATTCAAATCTGCAATCCGTTTTCAAAAATCAGGTTTGCTTTTTCCCTACAGCATATTTTATTTTAATGCATTTTTTTACTTTTTTAATGTTGAATTGTGTCCCAGAGTTGTAATATCTTTTTTTTTTTAATGGAAATTTTCTTACATAGCAATATTTTATAAAAAGTTAACAGAAAACTGTTTTATATGAGATAATTATAGCTAATTTTTAGTTTTAAACTATTTATCATGAATAAAAGTTGCCAAAATAATCCAAATAAATTTTGCTACATGTGTGGCAAATTTATGTTGCCTGCGCAACAGTCTAGCATTGCACCATTTGTAAACGCCTCCCTTCATTACTATTTTAGCCTTAGTTGGGCGATCAAGATAAGACTTTGCTCCTTACATTTTTTTTTTTTTTTTTTTTACAGAACGCCACCACTCACGGGCAGAGCCCTTTTCAAGGAGGGGGCACACACACAAGGAGAAAACTCATTTAAACACACACACATCTAACGCACAGCCCTCAGGTGGGCGCAGACGGAAACCTTGAAGAGTGGAAGATTAAATACAGGAGGAAAAATAGATGATGGTAGAGAGTTCCACAGAATAGAGGTGGCTGGAAAGAAGGAGGTACCATAACGTGCTAGCCTGGGATTTCCTACGTCCACACAAAATTGGTGCGAAAGAAGGGAACCCCTTGTGCAACGAGGACGACGCAACGGTGGAGGAATGCGAGAGGCCAATTCCCTCGAGCACCTGCCATTGTAGTACCTATAGAAAAGAGATAGCGCGCCAACGTCACTTTGCAGAGACAGAGGGTCAAGAGAGCTTGAAAGCTTAATCTTTTAGCTTTTGACTCAACCCTATCCAGAAGAGAGGAGGAGCCGGAGAATATGTGAGAACAGTACTCCATACAAGGGCGAATAAGACCCTTATATATTTAGAGTAACTGCTCAGAAGAAAAAAATTCTCGCAATCTGAACAGAACTCCCAGCTTCTTAGAGGCCGCTTTAGCAACCATTGTGATATGTGGTTTCCAAGACAGTTTGATGTTTATGTTTAGACCAAGAATATTAATGTTATTTACAGGTGAGACGGGAGAGCCATCGAAGAGGATAGGAAAGTTAGAAGGTGTTTTTAGAGACGGAGATGTGAAGAAGTTGAGTTTTTAAAGAGTTAAATTTCACAACGTTACTATGACCCCACAGGGAAATCCCATCCAGATCGGCAAGAATAGAATCGGAAAGTTGAAGACGAGAAGCAACTCTAGAAGCAAAAGAGGGAGCAGATTTGAAATGAGTAGAAGAATGTAGAGTTGAGTCATCACCATAAGAGTGAACAGATTTAGAAGTCAGGTGAGAAGACGTTAATAAAAAGTAAGAATAAAGTTGGAGATAAAAAGGAACCCTGAGGAACACCACAGTTGACAGAAAAGGAGGAAGAGGTCGCTCCATCTACAAGTGCCGAAATGGAACGATCTGAGAGAAAACTAGACAAGAGTAAGCAAAGAGAAGGAGGAAACCCAAAGGAAGAGAGCTTGGAGAGCAGTGACCCATGCCATACCCGGTCAAAAGCCTTGGATATGTCAAGCGCCACCACACAAGACTACCCTAAGTCCCTAAGGGCAGAAGACCATAGATCAGTAAGATAGGAGAGTATGTCACCAGTTGACCTCGAGCGTCGAAAGCCATACTGGTGATCTGAGAGCAGAGAATGAGACTCCAAATGATCCAGGAAATAAGAGTTGAGGAGAGTTTCAAAAATTTTAGACAGAACACAAGTGAGAGCTATAGGTCGATAGTTAGAAGGGTCAGAACGACTACCTTTTTTCGGGATCGGCTGAACAAATGCACGCTTCCAGCATTGAGGAAAAGTATTAGTATTAAGGCATAGAGAGTAGAGCTGAACGAGGACAGGCGCTAACTCGGAAGCACACTTCCTCAGAACACGAGGGGGAATGCCATCCGGGCCACTGGCCTTCCTGACGTTCATAGATTTCAGGATCCCATCACCTGATCATGAGTAATTACAGGTAATGACATGGGAAACCTGAGAGGAGAAGGAGTAGGAGGAGGGATGCCAGAATCGAACAGGGTAGAATTAGATGAAAAAAGGAGCCCGAAGAGATTAGCCTTTTCAGAAGGAGTATTAGCTACAGAACCATCAGAGCGAATAAGAGGAGGAAAGGCAGATTTACAGAAGTTGTTAGAGATATTTTTGACAAGAGGCCAGAAATTTTTATCAGTAGGAGAGCCATGGAGGTCAGCGCACTTCCTTTTTATGAAAGTACGCTTAGTCCGTCGAAGAACATCCCTGCACCGATTCCGAGCTGAATGAAAATTAGCAAGAGTGATAGGAGAAGGAGAGTTTTTCCATTCACGATAAGCATTGTCTCTCTCCCGAAGGGCAAGAGAACAGTTGTCATTGAACCATGGATTTTGAGGAGAAAAAGACTTAGTTGAAGATGGAATGAATCTGCTCATCACGTCAAAGGATTACTGCCCCTACCCTTTTAGCAGAGACAGAAGCGTCCCCCGAGACAAAGCAAGATTCACTCCAATGATAGTTAGCAAAGAAGCGGCCCATTGCCCCCCAATTAGCCCGATTAAAGTGCCAGAAAGTACGTTTAGGGCATGGTGGAGCTGCTGGAGAGAAAGCATTATAACTAAGAGCTATAAGATTATGGTCAGAGTTACCAATAGGAGTTTGTATGCTAGATAGATGATGGAATGACTATGTTCACGCCTTAGTGATAAATCTAAGTTAACCTTGGAGAATTAAATTAAATGTTGAGTAGTTTCGAGGTGAATAATAAATGAAAAGTTCTATGACTTGCGTACCAGATAGATACGAGGATGACTTAGTTCGTACATTCAATATAAAAGTTAGATTAAATACAGCGTTTTAAGTTAGATTAAAGTTTGAAATGAAAATAAAGGCTCAATAGATGCTATGTTAGAGGGAAATAGGCATATCTTTGATTAAGTTTTAATGATAGAAGGTTAAATGGGTTATGGCGAAGAAAGATATATGTTGAAAGATTTAGATAAGCAATGTATTTAAGTTTCTATAAATTACATGTTAGAGAGTTGATGACATGTGTTCGACCATGTCAAAGTGTTTAAAGTCAAGTAGTATATGGTATTTAAGTTAAATCTTGGGGGCATTAGGGTATGAAATTTATGTCAAGTTCTATAAATTGTGTGGTAATAGAGATGTCGGAATATCTTTGATCATACCTTTGCGATAAAATTAAGTTGAATATGGAGAATTAAATTAATTACCTATGAGTTTATATTGAATATTAATGTAAAGTTCTGTGATTTGTATGCTAGATTGAAGATGGCATGACTTTGCTCATGCCTTAGAGGTAGCAGCAGAATTTAACTCGACGACTCAGAGATTAGTTGCTTTTATTCGGATTCCTCTCCCCCCTCCCCCACATTCAACATTCCACTTCTCCCTAACCCATCTTTCGTGATGAGATTTTAAAGTAAATAAAGCTCTTATCTGTAAATACGAACCCAAACTGTTTATTCTTGATGTCCTAATCCCCTGAAAACATACCCTGGTACTCGTGTTTATTTTTCTTCACTCCTTAATCACCCCTCATTTCCCTAATCTTTCTTTTGTGATAAAATATTAAGGTAATTTCATGTTAGAACAAAATCAACCCCGATGTTTTATGACTGAATAAATATCTCGAAACTCTTATCAGCCAATCAGCTTCCAGCTATATAGTGACGTCATAAATCCTACCGTATCTTATTAGTTAATATGAACCAATCCGCTTTCAGTTTATCCGTAACGTCAGAATCACAAACGTCTCTTATTGGTAAAATGAACCAACCAGCTTTCAGTTCAGCATCATATTCCACAATGGAGTGTATCCTTGTTATTTAGTTTATATACCTTCTTGATACGAACAACATGTAACTCCTTCGTCGTTATACAGCCATAGAAGATATTGTAACATGGGGAAATTAAAATTCCAAAAACTGAAGTTTCTTTACTATATTAAAGAAATGCAGATGGCCAAGATTATTTTACATGTGGAACTTACTTAGATCAAACAGAGAGTCCACGAATGTATATGAGTACTGAAGAATTAATTGAAATATGCAAACATATTACTGGTTGGATTAGTGATAAATTTAAATCTTATAGTGCATTAAATCAATGGGGAAAATCATCAGTGGTGGAAAAGAAACCAATAATACGAGACTCACAATAATATTTTCTAAGTGCTGCTAAAAGAATGTTGTAGATATAAGATAAAAGATATATTTGTACCTACTTCTCACGGATTTTATCTTACAAATGATATACAATTAAAATATCTATCACATATTCAAAAACTAATTGAAAGAAAATTATAGGAAAAGAGTATGTTTGAAGAATATGTCAATACGGCACATAGTGTTTTATATCAACAATATTAAAAGTTGAGAAGTTTACATGGTGAACAGACAACCTTTAATCATATCATTAGTTCATTAAGCATTGAAGAGTTTACTTTTCGTTTCATAAAACAATGGAGAGAATCTGTTTACTTTAATGAAGGTGATTACCGTAACTTTGATGTTTCAAATCGTGATCTATTTACTTATGTCACTATAGTTGGAATTGAAAATTTGAAAAGAAATACATTACGTATGTATAAAAATTGTTATTTTTAAATAAAATTTTAATTAAAATAAATTTCAAGTATGTCAGTTAGTGTGACTTTTAATAAATAATAATAATTCTAATAATAATAATAATAATTTTTTTTTATAAACAATTTCAAATTTAAGAGCCTGATACTTTTGAACTTACACCTAATTTTGTACCATCCCCAACCTTCCCCAAAAAGCCCTAAAGAAGAAGAAAACAGCCCAGTTGTTGTTAGAGGATGAAAATTTAAGAAAATAGATTCTAATTTTTTCGCTACTACTTATATGTAGCAACTATACATTTAATGGTTGTTATTGGAAAAATTGTTCATACATTTTGTTATACTGACCATAACTAAAACTATTTTTTTTACTCCTTTCCCATGGGAATTTCATCTGTACTGGGAGTATAAAGTTGAAAGTGGACTTCAAGAAGTATACTATATACTTGTCCACCTGGGATTCACCATCATTTGCTTATATCTAACAGCATTTTCCGATCAATCAAAAGGCTTCTAGTTCTTGAAGGGGGATAGTGGATGAGGCGGCAAGATAAAATCAAGGAACAAAATTTGGTAAGTGGGTCTGAAGTATCAGGCTTTTCTTTTATCATTTTCTTGATTATCCTTTTATACTTTTATAAAGGATTGCCAAATATAGGCGAGTTTCCCATTTTTATATTTAAAATTTGTTTTCAGTTTAATCATTTGGCCATATTTGGTTTTTTGTCTGCAAGTCACAAGACTGACATATTTGAAGTTTGTTTACATTGTGAGTTTATTTAGTTTATAACTGAAATTCTTTAATATTTGCATTTTTTGTTTAAAGACTGGAAAGCCAGCCTAAATATAACTTCCATTTTTATTTCAGTTTGGGCTGGTTTTTGCTTTTGCCGTGTTCTTGGAGCTTTTGGCTTGGAGTTAATAAATCTGTTATTAATTTGTTAAATTTAGAAATGTACAATTTAATGAAGAGTAAAAGTAATATTTTTTTTCTCTTTTAATTCACATTTCCCAAAGTTGTAGTTTTTATCATAAGTCAAACTTGCGGTATTAAAATCTTAAAATTTTGCAATATTTATAAATTACTTAAATATTTTTTGTATATTTTTGTAAATGGAACCCCTGGCGGGACACGAACCCGCAATCCCTGGCTTAGGAATTTCAGAAAAAATAAAAAATTCTTTGATTACTGGGAGTTATGCAAAATCATATTGGAGCATAATCTTGAAACTACGGAAGTCAGCTAACAGTAATAGAATCATAAATCATTAAAACATTGTAGAGTGTAAAAGCAAATGAAGACCTTCTCATATTTTTATTTCTCTCGTTGTCTCTACTACGTATACTTCATAATAACACCAAAATGGAGATTTCTAATATTATCTGTAAATTAGTAAGTTTTATTCGATCAATATATATATACGAATAGAATCTACAGATGAAGTCTCTGATCCGACTTGTACTGCTAAAGGAAAATTACATGTTTTATTGACATATTATGACGTTGATAAAGAACTTAATCATCGTATACAAGTTACAGCGTCTTTGAAAGAGGATACTGGAACCACAAACTTTGAAGTAGTGTTAATGGAGAATATGGGGTCTCCTATTCTACAAGGTTTTATTGAGAAGTCCTCATCTAATAGAGAAAAATCCTTTGTGATTAATGTGGTACGCATTAAGCAGAAAATAACAAAAGTATATTATCATTTAGTTCTTACTAAAATTAGAGATGTAACAGATTATAAATTTACTAAAAGTGAAAGAAGAAATTTATTAAAAGACATTCTATTTTCAATACCTTTTCCTGATGGTGAAGATGTTTGTGGTTATTAAAATAATGTATAATAATATTCATCATGTAAAGACATTGTGTTTTCCTGTACAACCGCCTAATTCTAGCTTGTGGAGATTATATTGTATTTATTTTACAAAATGTTTTTAAAAAATGTATCTTTTAATAAGATTATATATTTAATATTAAAAATTTGTATGTGAATGATTATATTGTTAGTAATTACGTAATAAAATAAAATAAAAATTCATGTGTTTACTTTCCTTCTTTGAATTCTTGAAATTTCATGTTTTATTTACGCTGAAAGTGGATGTTTGTACGTATACACGAGAATGAACATGTGCGTGTATCTGTGTGTGTTTTAATCACCTTTCATGTTTATGTGGTTTACTAAAATCATATAAATTTTTAAAAATAATAAAAAAAAATAAAAATACAGAGATGACTGTTTAAGTTAAATAAAATAAAAGTATCTAGTCTGGACTTGAATGCAAATAAATAAAGAAAAGGTCTGAGATCACATTAATTTATGGTCCTGACGTCATAATATTATACAATCCGTAATCGAAAGTGGTAAATAATCCTCTAAAAATAAATTGTCTATAAAAATAAAATGTCACGTGATGATGATGATGATGACGTCATGAATGTTTGTGGTCACCGGATGTCAGAAAACTTGTTTTCGCCTCGCCGCGCTGCCTGCAAAGGGGAGATTCTCCACGGCTATTGACTTGAGGATTCAAAGTCATGAGGAAGAAATATGTTTGTATGTATGTGCGTATACGCATGCGCCCCTATGGAAGCCACGTGGTCAAGGAAAAATGGTGGTTATAATTGAATTCACCATGACTGAAGAAAACCTACGGAAATGAAAACCACGTGTTCGAAAAAATCAAAATGGATGACATAAATCCAAGATGGTGGAAACCATGTGATCAAAATGTCTGACAGAAATCACGGGGTCAAGACAAAATCTACGGAGATAAAAACCATGTAATCAAGAAAAAAAGGTGGTCGGATGATGTCATTGTCTCATGATGGCTCAGGGCCATGACGTCACAGGATAAGGTGTGTGTGTATTTGCGCATGCGCAGGTGACGTCATCACCGAGAGTGCTTTGCAATGCTGCAAAGAGAATCATGTAATGACACCTTACCCTCAGTGTCAACTGTGGCTGACATTGCCACTCCCTTCACCTCTTGTTGACATTTACTAGTAGGGCTTCCACGTGCTAGAAAGTGTGAGAAGTTGTTTGAAAATGCCAGAAAGTGCTAGAAAAATTTAGAAATGGCACTCAGGAAAGAGCATGAGTTAGGCCTTTGCACTAGCACTTGACGGTAATGAGAGCCAAAATAAGGGACGTCACGCGCCTGGAGGCATTGACCGTGGGAAAAAAAAGAACAAAAGGGGCTGGACTTAATTGATTAAGTGTTAGAAAGGGGAGGGATTAAGGGACTAACATAATTAATTAGGGGATTATCCGATCACTCGGATTAAAAATACCTCAGGAAAGAGCGTGGAGAGCCAATTTCTCCTCAGGAAAGAACGGGGGGAGGTGAGGGGAGGAGGGGTGCCCAATGTGCAATGTTGCATGCAACATTGTAATATTGATTTGCAATATGGCACTGATACATCCAACAGTGCCATGTTACATGGCATTGGCACCAGCCAAAACTGACCCCTACTATATACACACGCACACACACACACATACATACATACATATATATATATATATATATATATATATATATATATATATATATATATATATATATATATATATATATATATATATATATATATATATATATGCGTTATTTTATTTATTTATTTATCTATTTATTTATTAGGTACAATCTTACATTGCCCCTTGATGGTCAGTGGGGAAAACTTGTTTCCAATGGAAGTGTAAGTGGCATGCTTGGAATGGTTTCAAGAGGGGTAAGTTTCATATATATATATATATATATATATATATATATATATATATATATATATATATATATATATATATATATATATATATATATATATATATATATATATATATATATATATATATATATATATATATATATATATATATATACTCCCATAGGAGGTTGATTTTGCTGCAGCAGGTTTCACCATCACCAAATCCCGTGAATCCATCATCGATTTCACTAACTCTTTCTACGAGGAATCGACTGCGATTTTGATTCCTGCACCCAAACAAGGGGTCAATAATCTTGCTTTTCTTCTTCCCTTCTCATCGCAAGTACATTTATCGAGAATTTTACTTAATTGTATGTTCATTTTAGTGATGTCGCAGAGGTTTTGCATACTCACACTTATTTCAAAATATCCGCAATATTTATAGACCTATATAGTCATTTAGATTCTTCCGAAGATCTTCATCCACAATAATAGTTCTACTTTTTTACATTTTAATTATGAATTACCAAAAAAAAAATAACAAATTCCCTGACAACCACTGTTAAATGTAACTTATGGTAAAACCACCAGATGGAGCAGTACGCTGCAAATGACACAATGCTTATTAGGTGAGAAGGAGAGTTTATTTCTATCCCAATATTATATTACATTAAAAGTAACTACAAATGAAAATATCATTGCCAAAATCAACTTGTTCTAAATCCATAAAAGGAGAGAAAGCCCAAAAAATAAATAAATAGCTGATTTTTTCTTCATTGCTATGAGAAGTTTCCTCTTGTCCTCAGTGGCGATAAACAAAAGACAGAAAATAAATAGTAATGAAACTGATTACTATTATTTGTTTTATATTATTTTGAAAAGGATGAATTATAAATAAAGAAAATTATTTTAAAAGGAGTCAACGCTCTTTAGCACACTCTTCCAACAGTTTTCCGAGAGAACATTTGTTTTTTGTTTTTTAAATCATTTATAGGGCATGAACAGGACTCTATGCTAATAGTGAAAATGTGAAGAAAGTTATATTTTTAAAATATAACTTGACTTTAATTAAGGTTAAGTTATTAAACAATATATTTTAACCGTTCTCCACAAGTAAGAGACGGTTGAGTCTTGTTATTGGTGAGATACATGCGTTTGGTCATTGTTCCTCATCCTGGTTGAGTTCAAACGCTATCGGCACAAAAACCTGTTTCATTTCCAACGTTTTTTCTACATTAAGTTACAAGAGATTCTTTACCTTTTAAGAATTACAAATATTTTAAATGTTTATGAATGTTTTTGTTCTTAGTTTTAAAATTAATTGATGGGAGGAACGAGGAAAAGGCACACGAAGTGGCTGGGGAAAGAGGTGAGGGAAGCAATATTGAGGAAAACGGTCATGATGAGAAGGTGGCTGAAAAACAGAACATTACAGACGAGAGAGTTGTATGTAGAAGCCAGGAATGAAGCAGAATATATATAAAGGTGAAAAGAAGAGCAAAGGAGGAAGCAGCTAGCAGGGAGGCTGAAGAGATGATGGAGGATTTGAGAACAGGAAAGAAGAAGATCTTTAGATTGGCAAAAACATATAGAGGGTCAAAGAGGAAAGGAGGTAATATCAAGGATAAGCAGGGTGAAGTTTTGGTGAGATCAACGGATATGAACGGAAGATGGACTGAACACTTTAGAGAGCTGTTAAACGTGAATGATAAAAAGTAGGGGGTGGAGAGGAGGTGGACGAGGGAGAGGAAGAAGAAATGAAGAGATGACCTGAGTGGAGTTGGAGGTAGCCTTAGGAGCAATGAAGAACGGTAAGGCACCAGGGGAGGATGAAATACCCATAGAACTCATAAAAGAGGGAGGAGAGAAAATGAAAGAAGTAATTTTGAATATGTTGAATAGATGTTGGAACGAGAGCGAACTGCCGGAGGGCTAGGGAAAGGCAATTGGGGTTCCGATATATAAAAGAAAAGGAGATACTGGAGTCTGCAACAATTATAGAGTGATTACATTATTGGACCACTTGGCAAAAACATACGAGAGAAAATTAGAGAGAAGGCTGAGAGTGGTTGTGGAGCCCAAATTGGGGGAAGAAGAGCATGAAAAAGGAAGAACAGAAGCACGACGGATCTCTTGTTCGCTCTGAGAATTACGTTGGAAAAGGTGTGGGAATTCAATAAAAGTGTACACATAGCATTTATAGATTTGAGAAAAGCCTTCGACTCGGTGTCAAGGGAGAGAATGTGGAGAGTACTGGAGTGAGAGTACGCAGTGAGTAAAAAACTAAGAAGGGAGGTAGAAAGTTTGTATAAGAATAACAAATACAATGTAAGAACAGAATATGAGAATAAGGAATGGTTTGTGGCGAAAACTGGTGTGAAACAAGAAAGCGTGATGTCACCAATTCTATTTATACCACATTTGGATATGTTGATAGTAAAGGTGAAGGAGGATATACAAGACCTAGACGGTGACATCTTAACGATTTGGCATGTTGGAGTGATGAGCGGGATAAGCTGAGGATGTGATGAAAAGTTTTGCAAGTTGGCTCAGAGAAGCAGGCCTAAGTATGAATAGAAAAAACTTCGATCATGGAAGTCGGCAGAGAGGTGGGAGAAGAGGAGTTGAGTGTAATAATAAATGGAATTGAAATAAAGAAAGTGGAGAGATATAAATATGTGGGGGGTAAATTCGGAAGAGATGGAGGGAATAGGCAAGAAATCACAAATTGGATAGCACAATACGGAGGAGCTGTAAGAGCAGTATATCCCATACTGAAAGATAAACAAATGAGAGTGGAGGTGAAAAAAGTGATTTTTGAAAGTGTTTTAACCCCAATCCTACTTTATGGAGCGGAGACATGGAGCATAATGGGAAAAAGAGGAGAGTAGAATACAGTCGGCGGAGTTGTATGAATTAAGAACCATAACAGGAAAGACAAGGAGAGACAGATTGAGAAAAAAAAGAATAAAAGAGGAAGTCGGTGTGAAGACTCTGCTGAATAAAATGGACGCTTCCAGATTGAGGTGGTGAGGACACTTGGAAAGGATGCAGGAGGGAAGAGTACCCAAGAGGAGGTGGGAGTGGAGGCCGGCAGGAGCAAGACCGAAAGGAAGACCTAAGAAGAGATGGAAGGACTCAGCGGAAGAATCTTTGAGAAGACACAGGATGCCGTCTATGCAGGAACTGATGGAGGAGAGAGTGTTAGAAGACAGGAGAGAATAGAAAAGAGTGCTGGCCCAGCTGACAGGGTCTTAGACCCTTCCTAGAAGCGGTTTTAATAATAATAATAATATAATATAGAGTATATATATATATATATATATATATATATATATATATATATATATATATATATATATATATATATATATATATATATATATATATATATATATATATGTATTATAGGTTTGGTTCTCCTTGGTAATACTGGTTTGTTTTCTAAGTCCCTTGTTTTGGATTCTGTCATCAAAGTTTCTGTTTTTGCCTCTTCTGTACCCAGATCATGAAGCTAATCGAGAAAACCTCAGGAACTACTTTTGGGATTGTTCTTTTATTTTAGTGGGACAGAGTAAGTATCTTGTGGGATAGTTAATTTGAAATTGGTATTGGCCATGTTATGCAGAAATTATTTAAATATAGAATGTTTCTATTTTATTTTATATCTTATGGGATAGTTAATTTGAAATTGGTATTGGCCATGTTATGCAGAAATTATTTAAATATAGAATGTTTCTATTTTATTTTATTTCTTATGGGATAGTTAATTTGAAATAGGTATTGGCCATGTTATGCAGAAATTATTTAAATATAGAATGTTTCTATTTTATTTTATATCTTATGGGATAGTTAATTTGAAATTGGTATTGGCCATGTTATGCAGAAATTATTTAAATATAGAATGTTTCTATTTTATTTTATATCTTATGGGATAGTTAATTTGAAATTGGTATTGGCCATGTTATGCAGAAATTATTTAAATATAGAATGTTTCTATTTTATTTTATTTCTTATGGGATAGTTAATTTGAAATAGGTATTGGCCATGTTATGCAGAAATTATTTAAATATAGAATGTTTCTATTTTATTTTATATCTTATGGGATAGTTAATTTGAAATTGGTATTGGCCATGTTATGCAGAAATTATTTAAATATAGAATGTTTCTATTTTATTTTATTTCTTATGGGATAGTTAATTTGAAATTGGTATTGGCCATGTTATGCAGAAATTATTTAAATATAGAATGTTTCTATTTTATTTTATTTCTTATGGGATAGTTAATTTGAAATAGGTATTGGCCATGTTATGCAGAAATTATTTAAATATAGAATGTTTCTATTTTATTTTATATCTTATGGGATAGTTAATTTGAAATTGGTATTGGCCATGTTATGCAGAAATTATTTAAATATAGAATGTTTCTATTTTATTTTATATCTTATGGGATAGTTAATTTGAAATTGGTATTGGCCATGTTATGCAGAAATTATTTAAATAAAGAATGTTTCTATTTTATTTTTTTTGTTGATATGCGATTTAAAATTTATAAATATCTGCGAAAATTAATGTTCTTCTGTAAAACATAATATTAATATAACATATTAAGTGTTATTTCTATTTTAAACATACTATAAAAACTTTATTCTTTATTAACAGTATAATATTGTATGTGCTCAAATGTGTTAATAACTGATTCACCGACTCTATTGTTACTAATATATAATATTTTTAATAAAATACAATTAAAGAATTCAATATTGTATTGCGATTAATATTTTTCTTTTTATGAAGATGTACAAATGCGCACAACTATGCCATCACGAGTGTTGCTAGGTGTGTGGCTCCTAACTTCTATTATCATTATGAATATGTACACTGCTACCCTAACAGCGTTCCTTACAATTCCTAAAGTTCAGCCTATGATCCAATCCCTCGAAGCACTGGCAAATCAAAATGAAATTTTGTGGACTTATAGATCAGGAACGGCTCATGAAAGCTTGTTTGGGGTATGTATATCTTACTATTATATCATATTTATATTATTTTTAAAGATATTTTAACATTTTTGATTTTTTTACAGTTACATTGAAAATTTAATTGATATTGACAGATATATCAGACTAATTATAATGTACAGTCTTATTTAAAAAGTTACATTGAAAATTTAATTGATATTGACAGATATATATCAGACTAATTATAATGTACAGTCTTATTTAAAAAGTTACATTGAAAATTTAATTGATATTGACAGATATATCAGATCAATTATAATGTACAGTCTTATTTAAAAAGTTACATTGAAAATTTAATTGATATTGACAGATATATCAGACTAATTATAATGTACAGTCTTATTTAAAAAGCATATCACTTATGTTTTCCTGTAAAGGAAGATAATTCACCAGGGACATATTACAAGATTGGTCAACTTATCAGACAAAAACCAGAGCTACTGGTGTCAACCGACGAGGAGGGAGTCGTTTTGGTTCTTACCAAACATATGGCATTTATAAAGGTAAGTTTTACTGAAAAATTAGTTGATTGCATCGTATGACAATTATAAACGTTTTCATTGTAAAATTAGTCGATTGACTCATATGGCATTTATATAGGTAAGGTTCTTTGAAAAATTAATCTGTTGCATCGTATGATATTTATAAAAGTTATGTTCATCACAAAGTTAGTCTTCTTCATTATATGGCATTTATAAAGGCAAGGTTCATTTAAAAAAGTATTCGATACTTTCATCTGAAATTTCGATTTCTGTATATTTTATTTTATTTTATTTTATACTTTATTTGTAGTTTCACAGATTCGGATTAAACTAGTTTAAGAGGTAAAAAAAATTTGGGTGGATGATTGGTTGAGAAAAATAGCTGAAGACGGTGGTTGGTTTAGTCATTTAGACCTCGAATATCGAATAGTTCATGAGATTGGTTGTATTCAAAATTAACATTTCTTCAGAATTTAGATTTAGATAAATATGATTTATATAAAGAGTGAAAAAGTAAATTTTATTTTTGTTATTATTAATTACAATGTGAAGGGTTGTTGTAAAAATAATAAATGCCAAGTAAAATATGAAGTACATGAATAGTATAATAGAACAGAGTTATTACACAAACACTTGAAATATCGTAAACTGAACCTTTTACCATCTACATATGGACAATATTAAATGTTCTTGATGCATTACTTATCCGGTAGTACTTAATTATCACGCTGTTCACATATTCCCAGAATTTTTTTTTTAATTGAAAAAAAGGTTCGAACCTTAAGGGCATTGCCCTGTTCGATTCTAGGAAGAGAATTTTTTAGAAAGTTTATTCTCAGGTTTAGCATAAAGGAACGAAACAAAGTCTTCAAACACGTAAGTCAAACATTAGACCGTTATGCATGATTTTTATTGCAAGGCTTAAAATTGGTAGAAATGAATATGTGATATTCTCCTACAAAGGGTTTTTATTAAGTAATATTTGCTGATCTTAATTATACCACCATCACTCTCAGTTTGGAAATACTTGCACAGTAAAGCACTAAAACACAACGGTATTAGAAGGTCGCATTTTTACTTCTATTACTATTGTTCTTAATAACAAAATGAGTTCAGAAACTTCAGCGTTTATTTTTTATTTGAAAAAAAGGGATCAAGAAATCTTCATCTTTATAAACAGTTTTACCTTTTCTGATATATATATATATATATATATATATATATATATATATATATATATATATATATATATATATATATATATATATATATATATATATATATATATATATATATATATATATATATATATATATATATATATATATATATAGATAGATATTTAAATGGATAATGATTATTTTCTAATTCATGTAATCTAAAAAATTAATCGAATATTAGACAAGAAATAAATAACTTCAAAATTTTATACATCCGCAACATCCGTATTTAATAACTGCAGATACGGATATTGCAAAATCATGAACTGCGGATGCGGATGTATGTTACACGGATGTGGATGTCACATGCATCACTAATATATATATATATATATATATATATATATATATATATATATATATATATATATATATATATATATATATATATATATATATATATATATATATATATATATATATATATATATATATATATATATATATATATATATATATATATATATATATATATGTGTGTGTGTGTGTGTGTAATGTAGGAGAAATCCCTGCTTGACTTTGCCATGGAAGAAGATTATCTGAAGACAGGAAAGTGTCGTCTGAAACTGGTTCCCCAGACCTTCTTCAGTGCCGGCTTCGGTTGGGCCCTTCAAGAAAATTCTGCCTACCTTCCTCTATTTAATCTCGAGTAAGTAAATAAAACTCTGAAGTTCCATTTATAGCTATTTAGAATCACATGAACTTCTTAAATTGAAATATAACAGTACGGAAACACGCACACACACACACATACACACACACATACAGAGAAAGAGAGAGAGAGAGAATTTTCCTGGGTATGAATACAAAGTATAAATATATTAAGTAATTAAATCTAATGGTATAAATGCCTGACTTACTGAATTTTGAGTTCAGTGACGTAGACCCGATTTCAAGCAACTTCAGTCTGTGATTGGTCAATTGATTTTAATCTTACGCCTTTTTTTTTTTGGTTGAAATCAAATCGAAATGATGACGTCACTACCATTATACCATATTCGTGTTTCTTCGCTTACTTGAATTTAGGATACATCAACCTACGTCGTAATTTACAACAGGCAAACTATTCGATTTCATTTCTTTATATATTTATAAATATATAAAGAAATTTATACTTTGAAATCTCGATTTTTTTTTCTTTTTCTTATTCTAAATTTGAATATCATTTAGCCGTTTAACTCTTGAATAAATGTATTAATATCTTTTCCTAGTCCTCACACAATTACACAATAATGCACCTAAGGAGGGAGTCTTCTTCGTAATTAGAACTTTACCGATCATGCAGTTCGATTTCAATGGTTAGCAAAATGGAATGAGGGTTAAATGACAAATTATAAAATCAGGTGCATCAATTTTGAAGGGCATACTAGGTTTTTTTTTTTTTATTATGTAATGAATTATGATATCTTTATACGATCTTTTGGATTAGCTGTAAAAGATAATCTAATTTGATATTCTTTAAGAGATTTTAAAGGGTCATACAGTAAACTTAAACTATTTTATTGGAACGTTAATCCTTAACATTGTAAATTTGGACCAAATACCTTGATGTAAACAAACTAGAGAGTTTTGATTCATTTTTTGTGTAAATCTGTAAATAGTGTTGTTGAAAGAGTGATTCACTCGTGCTTGAAAGCACGATTCCTCATGAGGATCCTAGTGGAAAACTACCTAGAAAGTTCCTATAATCGCCCGTGTAAATTAACATAGTAAAGCTTTAATTAAATGAAAATATATGAGGTATTAAATTCAATTGATTATCTTCATTCTGATTTTCAGAATTCTTCGCTTGTCTCAATCAGGAGTGTTTGAAGAATGGAAAAGAAGATTTTGGCCAAAACCGAACATTTGTACACATGGTACGGGTTCCATTAAAACGCCAAAATCAATGCAACTTCGAAACTTTACTGGTCACTTCTTGATACTTGGAACTGGCTTTTTAATTTCTTTCTTCGCTTTTGGCATAGAAGCGATTATATTTTCTTTCCTATTTAGACGTAATTTTATGAATTTTTAAATTGTTTTCACATGTTTAATGTATCTAAGCATAATTGACCCCATTAGCAATGTGTATCATTCTAATATCATTATCTACATTAAAATTATGAGATCATATTGTGAGGGTGTCCACAAAATAAGTATTCAAAATATGACTCGTAAAACTTTAATGATTTAGAAATTTACAGATAATAAATGCAGAATAAATGTTTTGTTATAAAGGAAATAAAGATATTTTCCCTTGTTTCTTAATTTCCTGTAAATTTTTTCACAAATTACAAGTTTAGTGTTTCTTGACAAGCAACAATACGAAAGGGATGCAAAACATTTAAGCTTTGTTGAAAAATAAAATCAACATTTGAAATATTCTTCAAGTTTGAAAGTTATTTGGCTTTGATTTTCATTTCTTACTTTGAATGCAAAGCTTCTCTGGTGAATGAAACAGAAGAGAAATATGAAAAAAGCGAATGACAAGCTCAATGGAAAATTACATTTTGTCTCCAAAAATACAGAACAGAAGTACCAAGAAGAGAAAATGCAAACATGATATTCAATTTATGAATGACCAGAAAGGGGAAATAATAAAATGATGGGCGATTTTTAAATGACCAGAAAGAGAAAATGAAAACATTTTTAACGATTTTTAAATGACCAGAAAGAGAAAATGAAAACATTTTTAACGATTTTTAAATGACCAGAAAGAGAAAATGAAAACATTTTTAACGATTTTTAAATGACCAGAAAGAGAAAATGAAAACATTTTTAACGATTTTTAAATGACCAGAAAGAGAAAATGAAAACATTTTTAACGATTTTTAAATGACCAGAAAGGGAGAATGTTAACATGATTGGACATAGTTTTTGAATGACCAGAAAGGAGAAATATAAATATGATTTATGATTTTTGAAAGACCAGAAAGAGGGAATGCTAACATGATTGGAAGGACAATTTTTGAATCTCCAGTAAAGGGTAACGTAATCACGATTTACGATTTTTGAATGGAAAGGGGGAATGCTAACATGATAGACGATTTTTGAATTACTTTTATTTATTTTTGAATTTTTACCATATATATAATATATATATTATATAATATATTATATATATATATATATTATATATATATATATATATAATATATATTAATATATATATATATATTGAAAATTGACACAAATTTTGCTTAAATTTTATTTTATAAAGGAGCAGAAAACTACTTATAATTTCTAAAAGTAAAAAAAATATCGTTGGTTCGATATTGAGGATAAAATATCGATATATCGCCTTTGAAAATATTTTCGATATTTTTTCGATACTATCACAATAAAATATCGATATCGGAATATATCGAAACTCTTCGGCATCCCTACATCTAACCAAACAGCACTCAGTTCAAGATCGAATAGATCTATCAGTATTTTTTCTTGAGACAATTTTTTTTCTGCTGAAAGAATATCTACTTTAGCTACTAACAAACCTTTTTAAATATAATACAATACCTATCAGTCTCTACTTGCATCAACAAATCCAATAAGATCAAATCTAATTCAACGTTCTCCCATGAACATAGGAACTGCGGGAAACGTACTTGTATTATATTGTTTACATAATTTTTTTCAATCTTTTAATTTATTTTTATCCAATTTGCTGTCCCATGAGATAGATTTTTCATTTTGTATTATATTTAAAAATAATTTAGCTCTATTCTTAATAAGCATATAAATTCCTAATCCAGGGTCATATATACTATTAATAGAGGCAATAATGGTTCTTAAAGTATCTTCCTTATCATTTAACAATTGTGTTTATTGCTAAATCATCTTTTTCTTTATTCCATAACGAAACAAGCAGCTTCATTGTAGCAGGAAGGGCCTCATTGCCTTCACCATCAATTCAAGCTTGTAAATCAGGAAGAATAGTGGCAAACCGTTGTAACCTAAATCCATTCTCATAAAAAAAATAAAAAAAAATAAAAATTTGACACTTATTAGTTAACCAAACATCACATTCATTGGATGAGGTATAGCCCAGATTATCCATACATGGCAATGAATAAAGAATTTGTCTCATATCTATCTCAAAAGTGTCACAAAAATCTACATTCAATGTTAAAATAATATAAAGTGCTACAATCAAAATATTTGGTGAAAATCTCATACCAAATGGCAACCTAAGAAATCTCAATGCTATTACTCCTAAATCTTTATTTTCTACATCTTTAATTAAACCATAAGAAATAAAGTTTTCTTGAAAACTCCTTAAGCCACCAAATCATATGAAATGCTTTAATTTATTTAATTTGATTTTAGTTATGTCAACCCTGCTTATGATACTATGAATTTAAAAATGTGAAGATAGTCATGTCATTCTAAAAAAAAAATTAATGAAAAAAGATCATATAAAATAATCAGCTGAATTTAATCATCGTGCCAACCCTGAAGTAAAGTAAGATCTTTTTAATAGGTAGATTTTACAACCATCCTGACCGCTTTTGACTTCTATGAAAAAGTGCATTTATTTATGTCTCATTGCTTTTATATAACCTATTTGTAAATTTTCAACTCTTACATTATTAAAAGAAGCATCCTCAAAAATCTCTATTACCAGTTATGCGCTATCTAACTTCTTCAATGATATTTTTCTTTGCTGTTCTTCAACGCTTATATTAAATTCCGTATATCATTTATTATTCCATAATTAAATGATTTGTTGGACAAAGCTTTTTTTTTTTTTTTTGTTTTGTTTCTGAGAGCGGACCTCACCAACCAGGGCATATGCCGTCCCTCCAGGCAGACAAAATACTGCCCTTCAGGCCTCCACCAGTTTAGAGCAACGACCCGTTCGCTTCAAGAGCTGATGAAGCTCTCCGTTGGACAAAGTATTTCTACAGTATTAATTGTATGGATGGTTACATCGAAAACAAAGTTAAAGGACCGAGTTTCTGAGGTATTGGAAATAGTCTAGGGGCTTCAAAGCCACCCTCCTAACGCCAATTACTATGGGTGGGTGGGTCTTCAAAAAGAAAGGAGTAATGAAGGATAGAACTGCCATTGAAATAGGAGTGGAAAGATGACAAAGTAGAAAGAGGTCATTAATCAAATGGAAAAAAAATGGGGATAGAACGGATCTCTGAGGGGCACCCATTATTATTATATTTAAGAGATGAATGATGGCAGTCAACAACAGCTATGGAACAACCAGACAGGAAATCAGCGAGAAGACGGCAAAGAAAAAGGTAGATAGCGAAAGCTTTTGAAATGTCTAGCAACATACTAAAAGATTCATAGAAATTTCGAAGAACACACTATCAAGGGTCAGAGAGGCGAGAGATCACCAGCTGGGCGTTCCTCATGAAAGCCATATTAGCCATAAGAGATTTTCGGAAAATATGGTTCTTGAACTTCAGGATTTCACTGCCGTTTATTTAGTTTGATTATGAAAGCTGAAAAATAGAAGCCAAACCATTAGGCAATAAAATTAATGTGTAAATCATTTCACAAGAGGTAAGAAAAAGATTCAAAAAACAATCCTTCAATTCCGTCAGTGAAAAATACATACTTAAGAGGGATTGGATTCTATGGAAGGGAGTGAAGATTAAAATTTAATAAAAGTTAAAATTTTACCTTTGAACTTATAAAGCAGGAGTTAATTACACATCGACCTTAATTAAAGGAGACTGGTCGCAGAATTTTTTGCAATGATCATAAAAATTCTTAAAGAGTGCATAAACGTAATAAAAAATAGAAACCATTAATTTCAGATTTGGTTACAATTCGAATTAACTTTTTTTAATTGCACCATTTTGTACTTCATAACCTGTTTAAAGTGAACAAGATGGCTTACAATTATGTTTAAAAGCGCATATCATACTTTCCAACCTTTTTATTTTAAATTTTAAATCTCACGGGCATTGCCCCATTCGAAGAAAAGTAAATTTTCTGGGCTGGTTATACCTAGGGTTACTCTACCGTTATACCACGGTACAGTTTTAAAGGAAACACCTCAAGACTCTCTCAACTATGCAATTTTTGGTTTCAGTAAACACGTCTATACAAAGCATCTGAATTTATTATTCATCATATTTACATTACAAGGCTATACAAATTAATAATGCCGTCAAATTAACAGTGAACCACATTAAAATGGTATAAAAAAAAACAAAAGCAATAGAAAATTTTAAAATTATGGAAATTTCTTTTCTCTTCTTCTTGGATTTGTAATTTACCTTCTCTTCGAGAGATCGTTAATCCTGTCGTCGAATTCCTTGGCATTCAAATTCAACATCAGTGTATCTGCTCCCAGGTAGACACGATTCTGACTCGTAGCAATCTGTAAGATAAACAATTTTAAAGCAAATTTCTCTTATAATATACTATATAAATTTATAGATTTTACAGAAGTAGTTAAAATTGTTCCAGAGCTGTAGCCAAAAATAAGTTAAAAATAAATAAAAGATAAATACTTACGGCACGCCCAATATTTTTGGCAGCAGTAATTTTCCTGAGTTTCAAATAACCGCTATTCATTCCAATTGCTTCACCTACTTATATATGCGATTAAGGAGATAATAAAATGATTACAGGAAACAAAAGGAGAAAAGAGGCCACAGGAAAAACGATAATGAAAAGTAATCCTAGAGAGAGATAATTGGCTAAGAAAATAAGATCAAAATGAGAGTAGTTAATCAACAAAATATTTTTATAAATCTACAGATTTATAAAGTATTAATAGAATCTTAAGCAGGGCTGGCAAGGGTAGTTTTTACTACCTTAGTTTTACCAGGGGAAAACCCTTGGAAAAACGGGGAAAAACCTCATTGATAAAATTAAAGTAACATTTACTTATCAAATCTGGATATTATTATAACACCGGAAGTACTTAGTTTATTGCTAGAATACTACATTAATTTTGATAACGAATATTAGTTGATTAAGCAATAAAATTCTATCATATAATATATCAAGCTAATATTATATATAGGTGATTAAACAATAAAATTATATGACTTGACAAGTTGACAGACTTGTACACAGTACAGACTGTACAGTAGCCTGTAAGCTGTAGTTACAGCTAGCTTTGCGTTATATAAATTTTTTTTTTTTATAATTTTTTTTTGTCCTAATTTTTATTGGATAATGTTTTATTTATTTATTTTTTATCTTTTACAAAACTATTAATATCATGCACCAACATAGTAATAGTTAGGACAGTATTATAATGTACTATATTACTATTAGTCTACTGCTGCATGATATTGACAGTTTTGTAAAAACAATCAAACATTGTTCAATAAAAAACAGGACAAAAACAAATAATTTATAAAATAAGAAAATTATAAGACTAGGCTAGCTAGTAACTACATATTACAGGCTACTGTACAGTCTGTACTGTGTAGAAGTTTGTCAACTTGTCAAGTCATATTATAATTTTATTGTTTAATCACTAAAATAGACTTAGCTCAATATAATGACATTTGAATTTAATTATCTAATTCAATGTAGAAGACTAGAAGTAAACTAAATAATTCCAGTGTAATAATAGTACTCAAATTTGATAGGTAAAAATCGCTCTAATTTTATCACAGAGGAATTTTTTCCCGGAAAAAACTGGGAAAAAGGTTCAAAACGTTTTTCCCGACCAGCCCTGAACATAAATACCATAATTATCTTTTTATGAATAATTTCAGTGAACAACTAAAGTACTGACAATTTATAACTAAGTTTTCAATATTGAATAGTTTTATAACTTTCCTTCCATAAAAAGGAAAAAAAAAATTTATTTATCTAATCAAATTTCCTCAACATTCTCTACCAAACACCGTAATTATAGCATTAATCCACATCTTCATCCATACTTCGATTTGCAATCACATTAAAATTCAAAGAATAAAGTAACTATGAAATAATAATAGTAATATAGAAAAAGGATATTTTTTTAGCAGCTTCTGCTTCACCCTCAGCGTATACTATTCTCTGCTGTCTCTCCTGTCTCGCCTGCTCCACAATGAAGGTTGCTCTCTGTGCCTCCTGTTGAGCAACTTGCTTCGATTCAATAGCAGCGGTATATTCTCTTCCAAAACTTAAGTCAGTAATGGATACGTCATCTAATATCAAATTAAAATCTTTTGCTCTTTCCGAAAGGTCTGATCTAATCATTTGAGAAACCTGTTTTAACAATGTAAAATAATAATAATAATAATAATAATAATAATAATATTTTCATTGGTATCATTTTTCTTCCCTAGAGTTAAGAACATGTCATGTAAATTGGGTAGCGTTGCAGAAGTGCGGGATTTTAGTTAATTATTTTTATTATTAAAGTTCTTTTTATTTTATTATCTATTTTTATTTCCTAAAACATTATAAGGATAATTTGGTTTATATTAGTACGAATATAAAAAGTAAAATGAAATAAAATAATTATATAAATATTTCTTATAGTAAAAAAAAAAAAAATAAAAATATATATATATATATATATATATATATATATATATATATATATATATATATATATATATATATATATATTATATTATATAATATATATATATATATATATATATATATATATATATATATATATATATATATATATATATATATATATATATATATATATATATATATATATATATATATATTATATATATATATATATATATTGAATAGAGGGAAATATCAACAATCCTACAGTCTTAGAATGGATGATTGAAATTCAGTCCTTACACTGCATAGAAATAATGATAATCATTTTATAAATATAAATAACTATTAATCGCTTGCAAATATTCATGACAATAATTCGAGAAAATTATTAGAATTATTTATCATTGACAACATGGATGATATGAATATCAGTAAGGAAACTTTCTATTTAGACACTAACAAATATTTTTAAAAAAATCTGCCTTCTTTCAGTAAAGTACTTTTAACGGTATTTAACTGATGGGAATTTGGAAAGGTTGCCAGATTTTTGATTTCTCGTACGTTTTAACTAATTTTTCTTTCTTATTTTTTTCATTATTTTTCAGCTAAAATTACTCGAATAAGGAAGCCTAGATACGGCTTCGAAAGCTAGTGAAGGATAGAATAGAATAAGCTGATAATTTTTTATTTTTTAAACTTTTTTAATGTTTTTAACTAGGTTGATTAAATTAATATATTTTTTAAATAATCTTTTTAATTGTTTTTAAATAATTTCGGTATCGTTTTTCGCGTAAAATTTTGAAGTGCGGTTTAAGCGTATATATATATATATATATATATATATATATATATATATATATATATATATATATATATATATATATATATATATATATATATATATATATATATATATATATATATATATATATATATATATATATATATATATATATATATATATATATATATATATATATATATATATATATATATATATATATATATAATCTGCACAATGGACTTACCTGCTGTCTCATTGTTATAAGTTGGGCTGCATTGAATTTTGCTACAACAGATTTTAATACTTCATTAACAATTGAAGGAAGAACCTATATATATGAACAAAAGTTAGAACCAGCACAATAACAATAATAACAACAACAACAACAACAATAATAATAATAATAATAAAAAATAATAGTTGAAAAAAAGTAATTAAATAATCATTTTCATCAAATTAATCAGAGGTAGTAAATAGTTCCTGAGAAAAATATCTCTGAAAAACACGTAAGCTCAAGTAGATTGTGAGAAAAAGAAAACAAATAAATTAATGAGAGTCCAAGATTTTCAGGGAAAAGTGAAGAGTATGGATTGAAGTCTGGAAAGAATGAAAAGACTCGTTATTGGAATATGGGGACGAAATAAAATACCCCGAAGTAGAAATAAATTCATTGCAAAGCAGTGCAAATGATATAAAATGATATCTGAAAGTGTAGTGGCAGAAAGTGAGACTCCTGGAGGAGGGAAAGCGAGTGAAGAATTTAAAGAAAATCACCTTACATATATATATATATATATATATATATATATATATATATATATATATATATATATATATATATATATATATATATATATATATATATATATATATATATATATATATATATTCTGGGGCCTGTGGTCTTGAAGAATATTAGGAAACAGTGCAGAATAGATTGGGAAGAATTTTTCAGGAGAAAAAGGTCACCACACATCGTTAGAAAAAAAAAAGAGGAGGAAGAATGGTAGAGGTGAGAATAGAAGCTGAATACAAAGTAAAAAAATTTAATAAAAATAAAATAAAATAAAAGTGTAAGTGTCTCAAATACAGTAATAAAGAAATTACTTGCTTTGGATGTAAATTATGGAAGCGTTTAGTTATAGATTGTAACAAAAATAAAAAAGGAATGAGTTTGTTTTGTACGCAAACTGAAAAATCACCTAGTCAAGTATTGGCCAGAAAATTGTAAAAATAAACATCGAAAGAAAGAGGAAAAATGATGTGGTCTGACAGTCTGATTCAGATGTTGAAAGTAGAAATGAATGAATTTTAAAGAAATAGATGTTATAATAGACACAAGGATACAACAAGCCAGCGTGTGGAGAGTTGTGACTAGAAGTCATATTGAAAAGTTGCCTGCGGTATTAGATAGAAAATAACAAAAAGAATAAGAATTATAAGTTGGGACGAACCTTGATTATAGTAAGAGAAGTATGAAAAAATAGTTTGATAATAAATGTGGAGAATGGAAATAATTTTGAGAAATTTAAGAAATACAAATGTTAAATGTAACTAGGATGTAAAGAATCATATACGAATAGGTTTAATAAACGGTAAGAACTTGGAAGAAATGTTGATGGGGATGGGATATATATAAAAATAAAAAAATAAAAAATAAATAAATTTATCAAAAACTGCATTTACAATTTGGGCATGGTAGACATGTCAAAATTTGGACATTAAAAATGGTAGAAAGAATGAAGAAATTTTTAACAGGAATAAAAATCAAACAAAAGTTAAGTAAAATATAAGAAAATTGCTTAGTGTATCAATGGTATAAAAAGACTCACTAAACCTGTAGTTGGATTTTCAATGGTATGTAAGTTTAATGATGTGCTAACCATAGATTTCGAGGAAATGCAAGGAAAACTATTTCTTGTAATGGTAGATAGGTGACTAACTACAACAGCATAAATTATAAAGAAAGTAATAGGAAAATGGAAACATTTTTGGATCGTTAAGAACTTTCTTTTATAATAAAGGACTAAAATTCGGGAATGAAGATTGTACATTTTTAGAAAAGTTTAAGAATGGGACATAAAAAGCAATAAAAAATGAGAGAAAACAGTTGGCTTGATTAAGAATGAAATATGTAAGTTAAAAGAAGATGTGGAAATTGCATACTTGATTAAGAATGAAATATGTAAGTTAAAAGAAGATGTGGTAATTACATACTGGTGGACTATAACAGATAGGATATATAATTAATTTAAAAAGATGGTAATGGAAACATCAGTCCATTATTATGGAAATTTAAAGTTCATAAAGGGTGGCAAGAGAGCAATTTAAGCGAAAGCATAAAGTTTGGGGAGAAGGAGCAGAAAATTATATATAACTTAAAAGTATATGGATAGAGCTGATGGGTTGGATACATTCATATCAATATTAAAACCTGAAAGAGAAAGCAGTAAAATCTAACAAAGATGTAATGAGTAGATAAATATGAACTAATACTGTGGTCATAAAGGAAATAATGGATAGAAATGAGATAGAATGGGTGGTAAGAACAAAAGATGGAGAAGGAAGGAAAGAAAATGTATGACTGAATTAGTAAATTATTTCTGGTCACTTACAGAAATCAATTTGAAAAAAAGATGCAGAAAATGCCAGAAAGATTTTGTTTTAACGTTTTAAGTAATAGTGCATTATATATATATATATATATATATATATATATATATATATATATATATATATATATATATATATATATATATATATATATATATATATATATATATATATATATATATATAATTTTATATTTATTTATTTATTTTTTGAAAACTACCATTTTAAGTTTATTTCCCTTGCATAACTGTAAAAGACCATAATTAATAAATAATAAACTTGCATCCAAATTTTTTTAATTTCTGATAAAATAATAAACCTTTTTTACTGGGAATAGTTCAATGTTGCATGGGGAATTGGTGGAAGAATCAACAAAACTTAAATTTGAAATGAGATAGAATAATCGATGTAATTTTGATCATTATAAAGGAGACATGTGTAAACTGGTGAAAAAGATTAAAAACAGCAAAGGTTAGAATCATATATATAAACACTAAAATAGCATGCTTACTTTTATGTAAAACATTAAAACAACAAAAATAAAACATGGACATTTCAGTAAAGTAATGCAAGTAGGTCCAATATGGTAAGAGAGAGGAGAAAAAGACTATATATATATATATATATATATATATATATATATATATATATATATATATAATATATATATATATATATATATATATATATATATATATATATATATATATATATATATATATATATATATATATGGAAGTACAAATTCGGGAGAGAATTTATACTTTTATAGTAACATTTTATATTCAAAATGGTATAATTTAAAAAAAAAATTTACCCTATATTTCCAATTATTCATTTCACAGGGCAAAAAAAAAATGATTTTATTTATCAATAGAAAAGCATTTCCATAAAAAATAGTTTGATCTTTCTTATGACTTACAAAGGCAAAAGAAAATATTTTTTTTTTTATCAATTCTGATAGCCTATATATCTTTTAATGTGAAATTTAAATTTGGCAACATCATTTGATCTCTGACTACTGAGTCCTTTCTGTGTATTTGGAAATTAAATTTTTTATATTTTTATATTTGCAACAATATTCTGCTTCCCATGAAGAAATCTCTCTCACTCGCTTTTTTGAGAGAAAAAGAAAGAAAGATAAAATAGACAAAAAGAGAGAGCCTAACTGGGAGGCAAAGCAATGTATCAAATATAAAATATGAATTCCAAATACATGGAAAATGAATAGCGTGCAACATTTAAAATAACATTAAAGAATTATTATAGGATTGTACTGGAAATTAATGCCCCATTTTGTCTTTGATGTGAACATGAGATGATTTACAAAAATAGGATTATGCATATGAAAGCTCTGAGTAATAATGAAAGTGAGGAAAAAATTAATATAAAATTAATTTGTAAAAAATATATACAGTATATATACATTATTTTTGGCAATTTTGCTAATGACTGTTTACTGTGAATTCTCCTACTACAATATATAATCTTTAGTCTTATTAAAAGTCAATCGATTCATTACTGAAGTCCACAAAATTACAAGACCTTCAAGAGAGTTATTGCATGGTGAGAGAGAATTACTCATATTTATCATAAATTAATCAATAATAATAATAATAATAATAATAATAATAATAATAATAATAAATAATAATAAACCGAATAATAAGATTTAAAGACAAACTACTAGTAATAAAAATTTATGAAATAATGAAAATGTGAAAAAAAAGCAACAAGAAAAATTCAGATCACTAACTTTTTCTTCATAATCTGGCCCCAATGCCATGTGCAAGATTGGCAAACTCGCTGAACTTGGTCGAGAGAGAACTCTCAACGAAATATTCACAGTCTGTAAATCTTTACTACCCGTAGGGAGAAGTGATTTTTCTGGGTCTTGCCCTGGTGGGAAAAGTTTGTAAAATATTAATAACAACCAAATGAAATACTTACATCATCTATAAAGGTATTTTAAAATTTTTTTTTTTATTTTTAAGTCTGTAAAACTTTCAAGACCTCATTATTTAGGTTTTCTATTTGCTGAGAAACTGCATAGCGCAAGTAAATAATTTCTGTTCTATGGCTGGGGTTTGCATACTCGAAAAGAAAATAATTTAAAACTAAGAATAATAAGCAATTATAATTGATGCAACTAAAAATTAAGCAAGAAAGTTTCAGTCAAAATTACTCGAACACCGTACAATACTGAATTTAAAAAAAAAAAAAAAAAAAACGTACAATACTGAATTTAAAAAAAAAAAAAACTTACTTTTTTTTTTTTTTTTTTAAAAATTTAAAAAATTTTACTGAAAAAAAAAAAAAAAAAAAAAAACGAAATAAAATGTCTGAAGGCCAAATATTGGAAATAAAATAAGTGGGAAGATAGTAGAAAAATGAGCATTTATCCCAGATTTTTTTTTTTGAAATGCAATTTTTGAGGTCAATTTGACACAGATTTAGTGAGCTGGTAAGGTTTATCCCCATTTACAGATTTTTCATATATATATATATATATATATATATATATATATATATATATATATATATATATATATATATATATATATATATATATATATATATATATATATATATATATATATATATATATATATATATATATATATATCGCCTTCGGCGAGGAGACGTTTCTGGCATTTCGGTGCCACTAACTGGTCTGACTTGCGGTCGTACTTCTCTGATTTTCCATGGAATGATTACTGTTTCCGTGGTAGGGGTCCCTCAGAATGTGCAGAGCGCATAACTGAGGTGATTCTCTCTGGCATGGAGGCGTACATTCCATATTCTTTCCCTTCCACTAAACCTAATAAACCTTGGTTTAACTCTGCTTGTTCTCGTGCTATCCGCCGCAGGGATGCTGCCTTCAGGGATTACCGTCGTCTTCAAACTCCAGAAACTCACGCAACTTATATTTCATCCCGGAATCGTGCAAAATCTATTCTTCGAGATACCAAAAACTCTTTTCTCCGTCGCAAATGCAATAATCTTTCTGGCTCCTCTTCCTCTCGCCCTTTCTGGCATTTTGCAAAAAATGTCAACTCTAACTTTGCTTCTTCCTCTTTCCCTCCTCTAGTATCTTCTGACGGTTCAACTGCCGTTTTGCCTTCCTCTAAAGCTGAACTCTTTGCTCAAACTTTTGCCTTAAATTCAACCTTAGACGATTCCGGAGCTGTTCCTACTCCTTCAACCCCCTCCAACTCATTTATGCCTAAAATTGTAATTTCTTCTAAAGATGTCACTTCTGCTCTCTCTGAGCTGAACACTAAGAAGGCGTACGGTCCTGATGGTATCCCTCCTGTGGTTCTCAAAACTTGCGCTTCCGAGCTTGCACCCTGCCTTGGTAAACTATTTCGTCTATGTCTTTCTACTTCAACCTTCCCTACTTGCTGGAAACGTGCGCTCATTCAGCCTGTGCCGAAGAAGGGGGACCCCTCTCAACCCTCTAACTACCGTCCAATTTCTTTAACCTCCGTTCTCTCTAAAGTTTTCGAATCTATCCTTAACAGGAAGATTTGGAAACATCTCAATTCTTCTAATCTTATCTCTGATCGCCAGTATGGCTTTCGCAAGAAACGCTCTACTGGTGATCTTCTTTCCCTTCTCTCTGACTCTTGGTCCTCCGCTCTTATGCATTTCGGTGAATCTTTTGCTGTGGCGCTAGACATATCGAAGGCTTTCGATAGAGTCTGGCACAAAGCTTTGATTTCCAAACTTCCCTCTTTCGGAATCTATCCTTCTCTCTGATTTCCTTTCTGGTCGTTCTATAGCAGCTGTTGTAGACGGCCACCGTTCATCCTATAAATCTATTAAATAGTGGTGTTCCTCAAGGATCTGTCCTATCCCCAACACTTTTTCTGCTTTTCATTAATGACCTTCTCTCTATTACTTCATCTCCTATCCACTCCTATGCTGATGACTCCACCCTTCATTACTCTTTTCATTTTGAAAGGCGCCCCTCCCAGCAACAGTTAATAGAGGCAAGGAGGGTGGCCTTGGAGCAACTAACCTCTGATCTATCTCTCATTTCAAATTGGGGCAGAGAAAACATGGTTGTTTTCAATGCCTCAAAAACTCAATTCCTCCATCTCTCTACTCGACACAATCTTCCACACAACTATGATATCTTCTTCGAAAACACGCAACTCAAACCTTCATCTCTCCTTAATATTCTAGGTGTTTCTTTTTCTCGTGATCTTTCTTGGAAAGATCACATTACCTCTCTTTCTAAACAAGCTTCTAAGAGGTTGGGTGTTCTGAGGCGCCTTCAGTATTTCTTCACACACCACCCCAGTTGCTTGCTCTGTATAGGGGTGTTGTTCGCCCCTGTATGGAGTATGCGTCACACATCTGGGGTGGTTCCACTCATACAGCTCTCCTGGAAAAGGTGGAGTCTAGAGCTTTTCGCCTTATCAACTCTCCTGCTCTCACTAATTCTCTCCAATCTCTTTCTGCCCGTCGAAATGTTGCGTCACTCTCTCTTTACTATCGCTATTACAATGGACACTGCTGCTCTTCTGAACTCTCTCGTCGCATACCTCCTCCACTGAGAAGGGTTCGTGCGACTCGTCTTTCTACACACAGTCTCATCCTTTCTCTGTCCAACTCTCTGACCCCAGACTTAACCGCTATGCTCAATCTTACATGTACTCTACTGGTAAAGTCTGGAACACACTTCCTTCATCTATTTTCCCAACTTCCTATGACTTAGCCACCTTCAAACGCCGTGTATCAGGTCATGTCGGCCTTTAATTAGACCATGTTCCCGACTTTCCCCTAACTCTGGTGGAATATTGGTAGGCCTCTGGCCTTTGCCCACCAGAGGCGTATATATATATATATATATATATATATATATATATATATATATATATATATATATATATATATATATATATATATATATATATATATATATATATATATATATATATATATATATATATATATATATATATATATATATATACCTCTTCAATATTTGCAAAGTGTACCAGAATTGGGGCTCTGAAATCTGGGTACTCTTAAAAATTTTAGAAGTTTAGCAAGAGAAATGGAAAGACGTGAAGAGAGTATACAAAAGGCATGAAAGTTTCAAAGTGGTATAGGAAATAAATATATATAAATATATATATATATATATATATATATATATATATATATATATATATATATATATATATATATATATATATATATATATATATATATATATATATATATATATATATATATATCCTCTGGTGGGCAAAGGCCAGAGGTCCTTATTAATTTCCTACCAGAGTTGGGGCAATGCCAGAACCCGATTGTTAGACGCCGACATCACCCAATACAGGGAGCTTGAAAGTGTATAAGTCAATAAGTCAAAGAAGTTGAGAAAATAGATAAAGGGAGTGTTCCCGACTCTACCAGTAGAGTAGATGTAAGATTGAGTGTAACAGTTATGTCTGAGCCAGAGGGGTAGATAAATAAAGGATGAGACTGTGTAGAAAGGGGTGTCACACGAGCCTTCTCAATGAAGGAAGTATGCAACGGGAGAGTTCAAAAGAGCAGTGTCCATTGTAATGGCCATAATATAGAGAGTGACGCAACAGTTCGACGGGCAGAAAGAGATTGGAGAAAATCAGCGAGAGCCAGAGTTGATAAGACGAAAAGCCCTAGACTTTACCTAGTCAATGAGAGCTGTATGGGTGGAATCGTTCCAGATGTATGAAGCGTGCTCCATACATAGGCGAACAACACCCCTATAAAGAGAATGCAACTGGGGTGGCGTAAAAATTCACGAAGGCGGCTCAGAACAAACAACCACTTAGATTCTTGTTTAGAAAGAAAATAATGTGATCCTTCCAATAAAGATCACGAGAGAAAGAAGCACCGAGAATATTAAGGACAGATGAAAGCTTGAGTTGTGTGTTTTCGAAGATGTTATAGTTGTGTGGAAGATTGTGTTGAGCACAGAGATGGAGAAATTGAGTTTTTGAGGCATTGAAAACAACCATGTTTTCTCGGCCCCAATTTGAAATACAAGAAAGATAAGAAATCATTTGCTCCAAGGCCGCATTTCTAACATCAATTAACTGTTGCTGGGAGGGGCATCTTTCAAACTGAAAGGAGTAATGATGGGTAGAGTCATAAGCCTAGGAGTTGATAGGTGTAGTAATAGAAAGGTCATTAACGAAAAAGTAGAAAAAGCGTTGGAGATAGGACAGAACTCTGAGAAACAAAACTATTAATAGATTTAAAGGGTGAACGGTCGCCGTTTACAACAGCGGCTATAGAACGACCGGAAAGAAAATCAGAAAGAAAACTACAGAGAGAAGGATAGATTCTAAAAGAGGTAAGTTTAGAAATCAAAGCTTTATGTGAGACTCTATCGAAGGCTTCCGATATCCTCAGCGTGAACAGCAAAAAATTCACCGAAATGCCGAAGAGCGGAAGACCAAGAATCAGGGAGAAGGGAAAGAAGATTACCAGCAGGGCGTTTCTTACGCAAGTCATACTGGCGATCAGAGATAAGATTTGAAGAATTGAGATGTTTCCAAATCTTCTTGTTAAGGATAGATTAGAAAACTTTAGAAAGAACGAACTTTAAAGATATGGGAGGATAGTTGGAGGGTTCAGAGGGATCCCCCCCTCTTAGTCACAGGCTGAATGAGCGCGTTTCCAGCAAGAAGGGAAGGCTGAAGTAGAAAGACAGAGACAAAACTGTTTACCAAGGCAGGGAGAAAGCTCAGAAGTACAAGTTTTGAAAACCATGGGAGGTATACCATCAGGACCGTACGACTTCTTAGTGTTAAGCTCAGAGAGCAGAAATGACATTTTTAGAAGAAATTACATTTTAGGCATAAATGAGTTGGAGGGACTTGAAGGAGGAATAATAGCACAGGAATCATCTGCTAAAGTTTGGACAAAGAGCTCAGCTTTAAAAGAAGATAAATTGGCAGATGTACCGTCGGAAGATACTAGAGGAGGGAAAGAGGAAGAAGCGAAGTTAGAGTTGACATTTTTGGCAAAATGCCAGAAAGGGCATGAAGAAGAACCAGAAAGATAATTGCATTTTCTACGGCAAAAACTTTTTGGTGTGGAAGAATATAGATTTTGCACGATTCCGGGATGAAATATAAGTTGCGTGAGTTTCTGGAGTTTGAAGAGGACGGTAATCCCTGAAGGCAGCAAACCCGCGCCGGAAAGCACGAGAACAAGTAGAGTTAAACCAAAGTTTGTTAGGCTTAGAAGGGAAAGAATATGAAATGTATGTCTGTATCCCAGAGAGAATCACCTCCTTCTTTGGCTGAAAATTGAGGATAGAGACAGTATGGGGAAACAGAGTAGGGTTTACTGTCAGAATGCTCAAGCACTTGAGTTTCGCTCAACAAAAGGTGAGGTCTAGAAGATGAGAGGTGATGTTCAACAAAGTGGAAATTGGATTAAGATTGTGAATATAACAGAAATTAATGAAAAAAATAAACCTGTGCATCAGGACAAGCCGGCTGCAGTTCTGGTGGCGCCAACCCAATCACCGGAAGGCTACCAACTCCCAAGTGGTGAAAGGGGAAGAGGTGGATGTGGGGCGATTTTTGGAAGCTGACCCTCTGGGTTTCTCCGAGGCTATTGCTGTTGACGCCATAATTATTATTATTGTTTTAAAAGGATGTGTGCGTCTGTAATAGTTTTTTTTTGTGTGAAGGAGAGCCTACTCCGTGTAGAAGAATGTGGAGATGAGCGCGAAATGGTGCATACCATTAAGCACTGGAGTGGAGATGGGAAGTACCCTTAATATCTCATATACCCGATGGAGGTAATCTCATCTCCTCTGGAGCGCTACTTCCCTCCCTATTTTGTTGATATATATATATATATTATATATATATATATATATATATATATATATATATATATATATATATATATATATATATATATATATATATATATATATATATATATATATAAAAAGCGAAGTCTATAAAAAAAAATTAAAAACAAGTCCCAAAAACTACCAAAACAAAAGATCTACAGATAAAGAAAAGAAGTGGAACTCAATATACTATACGTTACAAAGACTGTTAGAACAGAAAACTGTTATTATTTATTCCTCAGACTCTAAGGACAACCTAAAGCTATTGAAGGCTAATCATTGAAATGTTAATGAAAAATATAACAATGTTAAAAACCATTTGAAATATTGACAAAAAAAATTTCTTTTTTAAAAAAAAAAGCAATCAAGTTGCGATAGTGTAAATTTGGCTTCTTTAATACCTACTGTGAATGCATTGCAAAAAATATTTATCAAAAGTTTGGAAGGATAGTGGTGTTAAAACAATGAAGGAACTTTTGAGTTTATATATATATATATATATATATATATATATATATATATATATATATATATTATATATATATATATATATATATATATATATATATATATATATATATATTCACAATCATTACCCTTTTTAATTTTAGTTTTTAAAGGTTTTTCTAATTATTAAAAGGTATAAAAGAGTAATTTTATTTTCTTGCTGTTGTTCTAATCCCAAAGAATATAAATTTTATTAAGCATTTTTTTTTTTTTTTTTTTTTTTTTTTTTGGGGGGGGGGGAAAATTTTATATATATATATATATACAAATTTATTTTTATTTTGCCTCTTTTCCAGCAAAGTAATAGAAGTTCAATTGTATAATTTAAAAGTAATTAAAGCTACGCAAAACTCCAACCAGAGAGCCAGAGTTGTAAAGAGAGAATCTCTGGCCTTGATGGAGTCGGAGTCAGAGCTCCAATGCATTACTAGCAAAAATCAATGTAAAAAATATTCTTATGATACCAAAGGAATGAAAACCCTTTAAAATAAAAAGTATTTAATATACGAAAAAGGAAGAAGAACCCTAAAAAATTAAAAGAATTAATAAAAGACAGGAAGAGAAAGGTAACATATAAAAGATAATTCTCATATATATATATATATATATATATATATATATATATATATATATATATATATATATATATATCTATCTATATATATATATATATATATATATATATATATATATATATATATATATATATATATATATATATTATATATATTATATATATATATATATATATATATATATATATATATATATATATATATAATAATATTCATTATGAAGAACCTAACACGAGAATTAGAAAATTTTAATTTCTAAAACTAGGACTAACCTGATATCATAAATGACAGGATACTGAAACCATGGAATACGAAAATGAAGTCCTTCTGCATATATATCTTGTTGCGTTCCCCCAATTCGATTGAACATAACCGCACGTTGACCACCTTCGACTAAATCAAAATAAAAATACAAAAATACAAAATCTAATAAAATAAAAATTTTCATTCATTTTATTTACTAAAAACACAATAATGGAACAAAGTACTCCGTATTTATGTATACTACACCTGTATAAATAGACTGAGATACTCCGTAAGCTGCTGCTCCAGCTACAGCAAGAAGCTTAAGGCCAGTTGCTAGTCCTTTTGGTCCTTTGCCAAATTTACCAGCTACTTCACTAAATTTGTCAGCCATTTTGTACAAATTATACTAAATTTAAAACTTTTAAATTCTAATTCTGAAAACAATATATATATATATATATATATATATATATATATATATATATATATATATATATATATATATATATATATATATATATATATATATATATATATATATATATTACTTTTTTTCTTTGCCACTGCCTTTCACTCACTCTTACAAATAATTTAATAATTCTTTATTTTAATTTACAAATTATTTTTGCTTGAATTTATAATTTGTTGAATATTTTTTGAATCTTTACATATTGATAACTTTGAACTCCTTCACTACGTTTTTGGTGGCAAATATCTAAACACACAAACCATTTAATATTATTTTATCCACAACTATTCGCAAAAAAAGATCCTGAGCTACAAGGAATCATTTTTCTCATTCTGAGACTTTACTCTTGATACATTTAAATTGGTTTGAAGAATGTACACTTCCTTGTTGAATTTTATTAAATGGATGATTAAATTTTTTTCACATTTTCTATAATTAATGAGTTATTTTAATGTTATACAAGCTTATTTTATACTACATATAATCCAAATTAAAACCAAATAACTTCATTTATGCAATAAAAAAATGTTTTTTTCCTTCCCAAGAAAAAATTCACAAATTGCAAAGGTTAGTAGCTATTAATAATGAAATCAGAAGAACTCACTGCAATAAGTCTGTGAAATGTACCATGGGTGGTAGTCAGTCTAGTGACAATTAGATATGCCATAGCTTATTCTTTGCCACTAAAAAGATGGATTAAATTGTCTCCATTTGAATTACTAGATCAGCAATTAATAAGTCAACACAGTGAATTGGAATACAATGAAACATTGATTTTTGCAAAATGCTGTAACCTTTTTCAGAAGGTAATAAAACATACTGTGAAGAAAGATACAGTACATATTGTAGACATTTCATTGATGAAATTTTAAAAATTCGGAAAAAATTGTTTCAAGTGATTATGAATAGCACAAAATAGGTTCAAATTGTTTTCATGAGCAAATTTTGCATATGTTGGATACTTGAACCAAGTGATACTACAGTGACCAGTAGAAGCCAACAGTGCAAACTGTTTAAGGCTTGTAGTCACCTACTGGAAGATTTGAACAGAAAATGAAAATGTCTAATCATCATCAAGAACAAATTCAAATACTGAAATTTATCTCCAGTAAAATAGTTTACGCAAAGGATTTGGTGTGTCTGAAAGAATGATCGGAGAAGCTAAAGAAAACTGAAAATAGATGAAGGAATCATGGTTATGCCGGGAAAAAAGTTTTCAGATCAAGAAAACCTGAAAATCAAATTTTTTGATGATGAATTTAATCAAATGAATCCTAAAAAACATTGTATTTCAATTCAAACACAGAGAAAAAGTGCAGATGCAAAGCAATTACTGCAATACCCTCTGGAACACACACACATACGTGTATGTGTGTTTGTGCACACAAGATTTTGTAAGTTTTTGATCAGCAAAACCATGTGCAACATAACCTCAAAGATTGTATGCTTCAGCAATGTGAACAGTGCCCTGAAAATGGAGAGTTGAAAACTTTCTTGCTATTGTTTTTCATGCTATACATGAGTAAACACAATAGATAGATAGAGATCATGTCACACTTGAACAAAGCAACTTACCTCTGAAGAGTACATTGAGGAATTGATCATTGAAATCTCATATTTTTCTAGCCACAACTACATCGTGTAACAACAAATTATACATGATCTCTGAAGAAAAGCCTAGCACTCAGGAAATTTCATGGTTAGATTTTGTAGAAAATTACTCATTTCATTGTGCAATACAGTACAAGGTTTCCACTGAGATAATAACCAGACTACACTGGATCCCATTGTTGTATACTTCAAGGGAGATAATAAGTGACTGTCCTCAATATAAAGTAACATTGCACACATATATTTGGACAAAGCTGATTGAATATTTAAAGATGATAATTGTAAATATTCGAGATGAGATAGTCCTGCAGTAGAGAACAGAATGAAAAGAATTTTAATAATTTATTCTAACACAAAAAAGGATTTTGTTATTTGTATGGAATGGAGATTTTTTGGTACAGCTATGGCAATGAAAGGGAGTCAGATTTTCATACCTATATATATTCTCTGGACTAAAAGAGTTATTCTCAAGTTAGCCTTTCTACAAGTCACAAAATTATGTATATTTAGTGGTATATATAAATTGCAGATAATCATATTCATATTCTCAATACAAATCTGAATAGCCACTACTTCCAAATCAGTATTAAGAGGTACTGTATAAGACCCAATACTGGTAGATATTCCAATCATAACTCCTCACCATTTCAATTTCTATCTTTTCTATAAAATTTCATCTTATGTAAAACGTCCTTTTCTTCATTAAATTTCTTGTAAAGCTACAATTTTAAACATTCTTTGAGGAGACTAGATGTTCTAAGGAAAGTTTATTTTGCATATATCCTCTTATATTCCACATACAAATAGTTAATGTTTATGCCATTATTGTAGTAAATTAAATTCTTCATGAACACCCTGAGTTTTACCAGTAGAAATAGAATATGTAATTGTTTGTGAAGAGGGAGAATTAAGGGACCTTTAGAACACGTAACAATTTATATTTTATAAAATAATAGGTTACTAGCCAAATTATAATGAAAATATAATGAAATTATAATGAAATTATAATGAAAAAGAGGTAAATTATCTACAAAAAAAGAAACTTTAAGCTAAAAATATTGTGAAGTGCAAAAATCTAAAAACAGAAACAGAGCTAGTAACCTTATATTTTACAAAATATAGATTGATACATGTAAGTTGTAAGGACTGAATTAACCTTAGTATTTACATCATATTCTGAAATCTTAGAATTAAGACTCTCTAAATCATGCATAAAATAGAGTGATCACTGTAGGAGAAGTACTATGATAGGGACATTCCATGAGAAACCATGACAAAAAAATTAAAAATTTATCCACCATGTCTCAGATTTTCATGAAAATTTGCATTTAGGGTTATTTCATATTCCAAACTCATTTTCTGAAATACTTTTAAAATTATGGGGGATTAAAGTTTGGGGAATTTACCCCCACCCATTCACTTTGAAAGCTTATAACTTTCCTGTCATTAAACCTAACACCATGTGCACATATATTTTTGAAATCTGCATAAAGAGGTGCAACTAGTGGTACAATTTCCAAGTATCTAACTTTTTAGAGAAAAAACTGACAGCTTTTTATATTTTTCATCTCTTCTCCCACACCTCTTGGAAGTTGAAACCCCAAATTTTTATTTTTGGTTAATAAACTACCAACATACTTTAAACAATTTAAGAAATAAGAATAGTAGGTATAAGATAAGATCATAAAAAAAGTACAAAAATTTTCCATATTTTCAAAATTGTATTAAATTATGGCACAGGCTTAAAATGATACTAAAAATACAGTATTGAAAATATATATATATATATATATATATATATATATATATAATATATATAATATATATATATATATATATATATTATATATATAAAAAAAAAAAAAAAAAAAAAAAAAAAAAAAAAAAAAAAAAAAAAAAAAAAAAAAAAAAAAAATTGTGAATATATATACAGTATATATATATAATCTAATGTATTGCGAAATTTTGACAACACTGTGATAATAAATTATTGGTAAAGGGTTAAAAAGAAATAAACTGTTCCAGGACTAACCTCAAAACTGGTCAAAAGAACCAGATAGGATGGGATAGACCTAGTCTTTCGTGCATGTATTAGTATTTATTGTTATTATTTGTTTGGACTGGGACAGTCTCGATAGGATCTTGTGGCTTCTAACTCTCTATTTTCCTATGTTCCTATGTAACATAATTAGAAAGAAATCCTACACAATCATAATGTAGGCTTATATTAGTCCTATCACTGCTAAGAGTAAAAGGTTTCCTATTAGATATGGCCTCATTTTCCAATGAAACAATTTCTCAAGTTAGATTCTGCCTACCTAATTTCATGTAAAATGTTAGTGTCCATTCGTGTATATTCAGGAGTATCAACACAAAGGGTGGAATCAATTCACAAATACTGACAGTTTCTGTGGCCTGTCCATCCACAGACGTTTCACCTTTGCATTTAAACTTTTCACTTTTTCCCTATCTAAATTTAATTACCAAACCCACCAATCTGGTTAGGCTCAAAAGTGGAATTATAATTTAAACTAATGTAGGTCCTATAAAACTAAGTCCGACTGTTCTTAAAACAAGGACAGGTAAATTCAAGTGGTCCTAATTAAATGGTAAATTAAATATACTTAAACACTAAAGAATTTATGACTATGGCTTAATTTGGTTGTAATTATCTACTGCAAATTGCAACAAGCCAAATATCTAATACGAGCATAAAGCACAAAACAATACCCGAAAAACCGGCTTGTAGATATTTAAACACTCCGTCCAATTCAAAATCTCAAACCCAGCCTACAAACGAAATAACATATATGTATTAATTAATATAATAATATCTATCAAGATCTTAAAATATTTCAAATTAAATAAATTCATCCTCGAATTAGAGTTTAAGCATGACCTACGGGTACCTAAGCTAACTACATAGCAATTTTAGTGACACAACTTCAAGGTTGCTAGACAATTCTTTAAAAAAGTAGCGGAATTGGAAAAAGTAGCACAATACACACACACACACACACACACACACACACACACACACACACACACACACACACACACACACACACACACACACACACACACACACACACACACACACACACATATATATATATATATATATATATATATATATATATATATATATATATATATATATATATATATATATATATATATATATATATATATATATATATATATATATATATATATATGAACACGTCTCTTTTCTTGTAAGCATAAACTAAGAATACTTTAGGAAAGAAACATATTATTTTTAATTTATTCATTTAAATGATCAACTGATTAATTATATGAACGAAGAATTTGCAAGTTACCATTCTTATTTAGTTAAAACCATATTTAATTACATCTGAAAATACTTTTTGTAAGTTTGATTCGGAAAATTAATAATTTTGATGGTTCATTATGTTTCTCAGATTTTTCTTATGTGGTTCAACCCAGTTTAATGTACTGTGCAATAAACTTTATCTCTATCAGGAAAAATTAAAGTCATGCTTGATTATAGCTTGGATAATAACATTTTACCATGCGTCACCTTTTAATGTGACATAATCAAACGATCACACGTGCAGTAAATATATAAATCTCGCTTCCGATACCGACAAATGGCAATTCTATCTCCATGCTAATAAATGTTTGGTTACGAAAACTGTATGGCTATTCAATCCGTATATTAAGGTCTATAAAACATCTTCAGCCTACACCTATAAAACTTCTCTATTATATGCAAGTCACCCATACACCAAAAAGATCCTTTCACTTAAAAAAATAAAAATAAATAAATTATAGAAAATGCTAGATTTAGCATATTTTAGCAATTTTACTGCTTAGCTAACCTAACTTAACCTGAACTATTTTAATATAATTTAACCTAATGTAACTTAATCTAACTTAACTTAGCCTAACCTAATCTGCAAAAGTTCAGAAAAATCCTAGATCAAGCAGGCGAATTAAGTGCTTAATTAAAAAAGATTAAATCCAGCATTTCTTAAATATTATTTTATTTTTCATAATTTAGATATAAACTAAACATAAAAACCATAAAAAAGTAAGGTAATTTTCATGTATGCAAATTGCAAATAATAAATTAAAATTTTATTTTATTTATTTTATTTCATAGGTTTTACAAATTAGCGCTAAATAGTATTAGGTTTTTAAAAGTAGCCCAAAATCAAATTTTGCTAGCGTCCAGATTGCTCCGGCGACTTGCATGAAGCCCAATCTGGCAACTATGTTTAACTTACACGCATTGAGAATGATGGAATGATTACATCATTTTTCCAGAAGACTATGAACAAAATATACAAAATTTGCAATTGACGATAACATATCGATAATTATATGATTAATATTCAAGGATTTTGCACAAACAAATTTAGGATTGAATAGTTAGGAAAAAGGGAAATGATTTGTACTTTTAGTAGAAACACAATTTACAGTAGATAAGTATGCACCTATAGGTGATTTGGGTAATATTAATTAAAATAAAATAGTTTAAAATATTTATTATTTAAGTCAAATGGAAAGTATTGAGAGAAGAGTGAAAGATAAAAAGTGGTGGATTAATTGTAATATGCAAGAGAAATAAGAACATTAGATAGGAAAACACGACGGTCTATTATATTTCAGGTTAAAGATTTATGACAAATTTATAAATTTACACTAGTATATTTTTGCAACAGAAAATAAATCATATCTGTACAGAAACTGGAAAACAAAATGCAGAATGGGAGAGTAGAAACTTTAGAAAAAGTGAAAGAGGTGGAAAGTTTGCTTAGAATTTAATGTTTGGGTAGGCGTGTATGTTGTATTTTTTGGTTGAACTACAATCTAGAAGTTTGGGATTTAACAATACCACCAAACAATTGAACATTTATTAGGAACCTTGCTTCTTCCGACAACCAACGCAAGAATTAAATATGAAATAAGGAAGGAAGGAACCCAGCTGGAGAAATGCGTAGGTGAGGTGTGTGTGTCACAGCTGGAACGTGCAAGGGCTATGCAGCGAGAGTCAAAATTAGAGAGGAAATAAATCTGTTAATTATATACCACAATATCACAATGATGAAGGCACAATAGCATGCAATTAAAGTACAGCTGCTGGAATGTATATCAAATTCAAATAAAAAAATTAAATTAAAATCGCATGCTGAAAGATGGTAGGCTGCCAAAATGATGCGGCAGAAAATATATGATTCATAATCTTCTCTCGACAACGTCGCCATGCCACGGTTAAATCTGCAGAATAGATAGATTGCAAATGACTACATTATTTAGATTCTACATTTGTGCATATCGAATTTAGCTTTTCTTATAAATCATTCGCTTATAAATCAGAACCTTCATTTGCTAAACTAGAGAATTATTTTTCTGTGGGAAGGTGGGGGGGGGGCATGCCCCCTTCTATCTGAGAATATTAATTTGTCTGTTTTGATTTTCTTATTAGCTCTATATATTATATATATATATATATATATATATATATATATATATATATATATATATATATATATATATATATATATATATATATATATATATATATATATATATATATATATATATAATGTAAATTGCCACTATAATAAACCGTGGAATTCAATTTTGTATAATTTTTATCAACTGCTGGTGAGGATTCGAACTCTGGCTTCTTAGACGGTAGGCAATCATGCTAACCACTACACCACTGATGGTTAGGAGGCCAAAGGTCAAATTCCACGGTTTATTATAGTGGCAATTTACATAATAACCTATGAACCTGCGGTTTCGAGGATAGACCTTTGGTCTCCTAACCCTACTCCCAAGTGTGGTCGGAGGATTCCTTAGGAGCTGTTTGCCTAGGCGATACGTCAGGAGCAGTTCCGACGGATTCCTTTTGTACCATCAGTGGTGTAGTGGTTAGCATGATTGCCTATCGTCTAAGAAGCCCGAGTTCGAATCCTCACCAGCAGTTGATAAAAATTATGCAAAATTGAATTCCACGGTTTATTATAGTGGCAATTTGCATAATAACCTATGAACCTGCGATTTCGAGGATAGACCTTTGGTCTCCTAACCCTACTCCCAAGTGTGGTCGGAGGATTCCTTAGGAGCTGTTTGCCTAGGCCATACGTCAGGAGCAGTTCCGACGGATTCCTTTTGTACCATCAGTGGTGTAGTGGTTAGCCTGATTGCCTACCGTCTAAGAAGCCCGAGTTCGAATCCTCACCAGCAGTTGATAAAAAATTATATATATATATATATATATATATATATATATATATATATATATATATATATATATATATATATATATATATATATATATATATATATATATATATATATATATATATTCTAGTTATCACCATCGTTCACGAGTAAAGTCTTATTCGATGAGGGGATGTTAACAGTGAAAGCGACGAGAATAAAAATCACATATTATTTCCATATATCGTAAATTTCGGCTGTGAGGACAGTTGTGAATTTTAAAGTGAGGGAGTTAAATTAGGCGGGAAATTTACAACAGAAGAAAATTCCACAAAACAGTTGTGACTGGAGAGAAAGAAGCACCACAGTGAATAGGCCTGAATTAGTTAAGAAAATGTCCTTGCAAAATCATCTTCAGACACTGCCCTCGCCTTATTCAACAGGGACACCATTGAAAAGAGAGATAGCACTAACGTCACGTCTTAAAGATA